>JAHCLQ010000248.1:85000-114263 GCA_023678885.1 Pogostemon cablin
TTTTTTGGTGCTCCAACTGATGGTTCTCCCCACCTCTTTCTTTGAAGCAGAAAGGCAAAGAGCTGTTCGCGGTTCGGTTCCTCTTGTTAAAACTCAAAGGTTCTGAAATAAATTCGAAGGCGAAAGATTCCTTCAAATAGCTCATCACGAGAAATAGTCCTTTGGTTCTAGATTCACACGCCTGGCACAAGAGAAAGAGAAGGAAGGGCAAGAGACAAGAGAATAGACACTGGCATCTTGACTACTTGAAATACGGACTCTCTCTATCTAAGAGTAAGAGAAAGTGGAGGCAACAAAGATTTGCTGCTTTCTTATTCTTAGTTAGAAAAAGGAGTTACTACGCTAGTGGAGCGAGGTGAGGTGCTTTGAAACCAGTTTACACGATTCCTATATTGAGCTCTCTTTGCCTTCATTCTTATGAGTGGATAAATCTATAGTTGAGAAAATCTGCCAGCTAGAAGAGGAATAGGATATAGGTGAGCAAGGAGCTTTCTTTCCTCTCACTAAGAACCCCTAGAGCAATAGACGGAATTCGGAATTAGTGGGGTAGCTGCTAGGATAGATGCCTAGAATCCGGATGCCGAGAATACGCGGTTAAGGTAGAAGATCTCAAATCAAATCATTAGCTTCGGTGAACAAGATAAGATCAAATTGCTCCTCTTTCAGGATTCCGTGACAGATGGGATTCTTTGGGCTAGGATCTAAAGAGATGGCTATGAGAGGGTTGCACGCCTGTAGTAGCTTGACAGTAGGAAGAGTCTAAAGGCCTAACCGCAGCTATTGAATCCACTATTCTTGTTCAAGCTGTTCTTGCTTGAGTTGAATCAGCCGAGAGTTCATCAAGAGAGGAGGATCAAGGTGGTTCAGTGACCGATGGGAAGAATCATTCAATCTCGGGACAAAGGGCAGAAGGGAAGGTAGCTCGTGGATTCTCGAAAGGTAGTTTAGAAGTACGGTTCGCTTGAAGGCAGAATGGAAGCCAGAACGACTAGAACCTCCACTGAAACCCTAGGAAAGGCAGAAGCAATGAAAGAGGCTGGAACTAGAACTAGATAGCTGGGCACTGGGACTTTATCCGCAAGAAAAGTGGAACCCTCCCTCGGCGGAATCGACAGCAAAGAGAACTACATCTCTATCGAAGGGGTATATATTACATGTATATATATACGCAGGTAATACGAAAATACAGGCAACATGAAGAAGAAGACCGACTGGGATCTTATCCGCTGTTGGTGGGTGTCCGACACCCCGCAGGGAGAGGGGCACACGGACGGCAACCTGGTCCATGAAATCTAGCCTTCGCCATTACAAGCCGGGATGGGACAATCTGTGACGAAATTATATGGCTATGCCAGCTTTGATCCTGCCTTCTTAGTCATCCGTAGAGCTCAAGGGAATTTTATTAAGCTATTCCCACACACCTTAGATGAAATTCCTTCGTTGGTCTTCCACCCGCGTTAGGAGTATGCCATAAGTCGGAGTCATCTTTGAGAGATAGATTTTCCTGTTTTGACCTTTCAAGCCAATGAGGAGAATACGGTCGATGAATCTGGTCTGTAACAAGATCAGCTCTTGGTGCCCTTGGAAGTTAAGCAGCTATGGCATACCGAAATAAGCGCTAAGAGAACTATCCGTCACTCTAGCTATCTGGGGATCGCCTCTCGGTCTCATTAAGCTTTCGGTTCGGCTCTGATCTGCGATAGGCTTCCTTCTTGTTAATAGCATTGCCCAAAGCTCCTCCATTGCGAGCTCACTTGGCATAGTAGCGGGCCATTCGAAGCAATACGTTGCAGCTATAGTCCAACTAGCTGGGAGTAGAGTAGTGAAGGAACCCGAGAGGAAGAATCCTATCTTTGAAGGCTTGAGGGAACGAAACCAGAGTGGATCTGCCGCAAAGCGGAGCCTCCGGAGGTAGAAAAGTATACATACCATTTGCATACTTTTTTTGAAAAACCCCGGTCATGAGACAGAGGAGAAGCATTCATTTACCTTTCAAAGAGCGTTTATCCTGCAGCATCTTAAGTATGCTAAAAAGAAGCATGAAAGGGCTATGCGCAATCAAGACATTCAATGGCAAGCGCCATCAACAGACATGGAAAAAGAGCTTTTTTACAAGAAAGCTGGACTTGGTGGGCTCCCTTGGGTACGAGGGTAAGCCATAAAAAAAGGGCTAAGCGGCAAGGCCTAAGACTTTTATTCTAAAAATATCCTGTCCTGTCTTCCCCAACGCCCCACCACTAAGCCACAGATTCGTAGATCGGAGGTTTGGCAAGGTGCTTTAACCGATCCCTGCGCCACTGCTTCAACAATAGCTTCTTAGCGACCTACCACCAAGACCGGAGTCGTAAACAGAGAAAGATCACTTTACTTGGATTCTCGTCGAAGAAGCAAGCCAGTTCCACGGCCGCCGATTCTTTGTTACTTTTTATCTATCTCCCTTCCCGGGTTATATAGTTGCTTTCATCTCGATTGGGTTCGGGAGACATGGTTTAGCAGTTAATTACATCTCGAAGAAGATCTCCTAAGCTAAGGACGCCGGCCAGTAGAAAACTATTTAGATATTTTGAAGGAGACACACGAGAGGCGGCCAAAGATTCAGACTACGGTCGAAGCCAATTACAAAGGTTCGGAGGAGGATGAGACCCTTTAAAGGAGGTGATTGAGGCAGTACGGTAATAACCTTTACAGCTACCTGTCCTTATCAAGCGTCAGCTCAAAAACAGGGGTCCCCTTAATGTATGGGACGAGACCAGGTCGTCGGATTAGTAGCTTGAGGGTCGAGTGTTTCGACCATAAAAAAGTTTTGGCATTGGCTCAGGATGCCCCCGACTTAGGATGTATGCTTCGATACACACCCCCTGCTCTGTACTGTAGGAATTGACATATGATTTCGAATCATCGTTGATGATGATTTATTTTCACTGCCGGCTGGGGCAACCTTTCGATCTAGGCCTGACTGAACATTTATGAGAAAAGCTCTAGAAAAAAAGTACCAGATCGTTTCGAAGGGCGCTTGCTTTGGTTAGTTTCCTTCAGCAGCCCGCGAACTTCTGTCAGAGGTGATTAGTCTCCTTACGTGGCGGCAGGGTCGTCACGAGCAATAAGCGTCGACAACATCCTTCTCCTACACACTGGGCAGTCCATTGCTAAGGACTCGGTGCTCAACCGTGCCCATATGCTAGTTGAAACCAATCTTACCTTATTTAGGATAAACCCCGAAGACACTGCTCAGTCTATGTCCTACAACGTTAGGTAGTATCTTGCGCTTAAATGGACTGGCCCTTCTTTTAGGGAAACTATATGCTTGTCTTCCCTTAGATGTGAGGGCGGCAATGTTGAGAGGGCGAAAGCACACATAACATAAGGGGGGCACGTCAGCCAAAAGAAGGGTATGGAGTCGGAAATCGAACCCCTTGTTGTTGACCTGTGACAGCCTCAATGCTCTTATGGCAGGGCAGTAGCAAGAACACGATCTCTCGGAAAATAAAAAGAAGACTAAAGCCTATCCAAGATGCCCCACCAATCAAATAAGGCACTGCAGAGCCAGAGCGGGAAAGATTTTGGACATGCCTTGGGCAGACTTCCTTCTTCTATTTATTGGATATTGTCCCTTGGGGAAATGGAATGCTCTTTATTCCCTGACAGACAATCTCGATGGGACTTCTTTATGTTACGTCCCCCTCATTTCTTCCTCCTGCTCGCTACCAGTCGCCTTTTCTTTTGAAGGTAGGAGTGTATCAGTCTTCTCACCAATATCTGTAATAGTGAGGGTATCTTGTACTTCGCCTCGTCTAACTAGGATAAGTGGCTAATGGACATAGCAAAGATAGCAATAGTTTGAGAGCAGTTAGAGTCCAGTGGTCAACCTTTCCACTTGCAGTCCTAAGGGCATAATCAATTCTTCGATTATATGTTAAAATACGTGTTGTGAGACAGATAGAAGAAAAGAATAGCCTTAGAAATACATAAATCATACCTCGTTTTCGAAGAGCTTTCGCATCGTATACCTTAAGCTTAACTATTAGTAAAGCTCCTTTGTGTCAGCTAACTTCCCATCTCCTTTAGCTGTTGGTTTTGGCCCAAGCATTTCCAGGTGATGCATCCGGATGGTTTTAGGATGATGATCATGTCTCGGAGGGATGAGGGTCCGCAGCCCCGCCCTATAGAATGAATAAGGAGAGGTTTCTCGATGACCGAGCCACTCTTATACTACTCCTTACCTCACCCCCTTGTCACTTCAAGTCAAGTAAAGGGCGAAGTCGCGGAAGCGAGTCTAAAGGCCAAAGAGTCATCTTTGAAGCCACGAATTAGTCCTTACTCATAGTAGAGTGTAAGGCAGGTTTGGGTATAGCAGGACTTGAACCTGCGACCATTAGGTTAAAAGCCCAATGCTCTACCAACTGAGCTATACACCCAAAAAATATCATATTCGTAAAGCAAAAACATAGACGCACTCCTGCAAGAAAACGGCCTAGCTAACGCGCCCCTTATTGAAAATTCAAAGAAAGCCTTGATATGAATATGAGAAAGATGCGCTCAAGCTTACTAAGCAAACGTAGGCTTGGGCTCGAAAGCCGGCCTTACTCAACAAGCCCCTTTATTAGGTTGGGTGCTCATTGAAGATTCTATCTACAAAAGAAGGTCAACGGGGGATACTCAAATTGCTCTCACTGACACCATTTACGAGAAGGTGAGGTCGTCTTTCTTTCCAGCCGCTCAACTGTTCGAGCGCAATGCTTGGTTCCGATTCTACCTTTGTAGAATGCCTGGTCGAAGGTCCAGTACAGTAGGTAGCAGGCGTGTTCGTTTTGGCTCCCGAGCGAGAACGAGAAATAGGCGATGCACCATCCTTGCTGCTACGTACGTTTTCCTTGACTTGACAGATTCATCCAATTGAATCCACACTCAAAGGAGGACCACAAGCTCGGGGCTCGACGAAAGATAAAGTATCAGCATTAAGACTTGGGGTTAGCAGTGAAAGAAAGAGCCCGACATTCATTTCTTCATTCATATGAATAGCTGAGTCTACTAAAAGAGGGATCAGTCTCATCGTGGTGATTAGAGGACACCTCTAATGTGACACGTTCCCTCCCAGTTATATGATCAAGGGGATCAGTCGGCTAGAGAGCGGGGCTATTCTTCTTCCGGGGAGACAAAGTCGTCCCTTCTACTGACCGAACCCTCAGTTCGGAGGTCTTCGTCAACATGTTACGAAGCTCCAGGCTTCGGCGGGTCACCATTACTTGACTTAGAAAGGCAAACATCTGGGCAAGGGAAAGCGCAGTGCGCCTGGTGCAAATGGCTTTCTTTTTTCATGATATACCAATCAGAATGGAAGGTCCTCCCTACGTACATGATTGATAGAATCACTACTATGGGAGGGCGGTCAACTTGATGCGGTGGAGGCATGAGTGCAGTTCGATCTTGTGGTGTATTCGTTTGTAGTGAGTAGGGCCTCCTTCTCGTTGATCTCAGTTCGCCTCCGCTCTATTGAAAAGTAGGAATTCCTACGGCGGTTTTGTCAACGAACGCGTCTCGGGCCGGATTGACTAAGCTAACCAACCCTTAAGGTTAAGGATAAGGAGGCTCTTCCATAATTGGGTGCTCTGCTTTAGTGTGATTGACAAAGGCTAGGCTAGGTTTGGTAATACCCAAAACAAATGATGAAAAGAGATCGGAGTCGATAGTTGGCAGTTGGCAAGGAACTGGATCCCCCCCAAAAACAAAAAAAAGGGGGGGGGCTGCGGTCGAACTCTAATTCTGGAAAGGAAAGAAGTCGGGGCCTTTTCACTTCGAGTTCCTTCCTTCGTAGCCAAATCTGATGATACGCTTTGGCGATCTTACCTACCAAATAAAAGGCCTGCTGGGTGATCGAAATCGCTCAGGTCAGTGAGGACTCATTCACTCACCTACTTCCTTATCTATTTAATAGTCTCTTCCATCTACTGAATTCAAAAGGCGACCCGCCGCGCCGGGCTGTAAGATAGAGCTGTTGTACTACTTGACTGGTAAGAAAGAGCTTCCGTAAGAACTTGAATACTCTTGTATGTACGGTAACACTCTCTTCCGCTACTGGTGGACTGTTGCACAGAAAGGCCGACAGAAGCAAGGTTTCTTAGCGCGCTTTTCAAGCGCTTAGCTTCTGCTAGCGGCTAAGCGGCAAGGCCATGTTGTTCAGTTGAAAGCCTAAGCCAAGAAGAACGAAGTGACGGGCCACTTTCTAAGATAGGGGGCGGCTTTTTCTTGTGGTAGTAATTGCGAGCATCTCTCCTCTTCTCTTAGCGTGCACAGTTTGCTTACATGCCGCCTTAGGCTTAGGCACATCTATCTTTCTTAGTTTCACGCTGGCCTAGAAAGTATTTTAGTAAGCGTATATAAGCAGCTTTTTAGTGTATAAGCAATTCTTTAGTGGTCGCACCGAAAGGTACGTACGGTGGAGGTTGGTTGAAGATGATGTTACGCGGCGTTCAGAACCAGTCTTGAAGTGGAAGTGAATGAATTCGAAAAAACGAAGAAGTAAGGAAATGAGACGACTCTTTCTCGAACTATATCATAAACAGATCTTCTCCTCTACACCAATCACGAGTTTTTCTCTATTCCTCTCGTATATCGTCGTAACGCCCTTAATGCTAGGTTTTGAAAAAGACTTTTTATGTCATTCCCATTTAGGTCCGATTCGGATCCCTCCGTTGTTTCCTTTTCCTTCCGCACCTTTTCCTCGAAATGAGAAAGAAGATGGTATACTTGAATTGTATTATTTAAGTGCTTATTGCTTTCAAAAAATCCTACTTCTACAATTGGTGGGTCACCGGGTTATTCAAATAAGTCGTGTTTTCCTTGGTTTTCCCATGTTACAACTTCCGTACCAATTCGGTCGATCCGGAATGGATCGGTTAAACATTCCATTAGGGAGCCTGGTCTTGACTCTTCTGTGTGGTATTCATTCTTGTTCGGCTCTTGGAATCACATCCAGCAGTGGTTGGAACAGCTCGCAAAATCCAACCACTTCACCTACTTCATTGCCCCCAACCCTTTCTCGTACCTCTATTGAAACAGAATGGTTTCATGTTCTTTCATCGATTGGTTATTCCTCTCCGTTCGTATCTCTTTTTCCAATTTCGGTCTCGATTAGTTCACAAGATTGAATGGCCGATTCTCCTCCGGACCCTCGATTCGATTGTTTTCCAAGAATGTTGAGCCGGGTATGTAAGCCATGTATCTGGGAACTTTAAAAAAGAAAAAATAAGGGCATCCAACAGACAGAGCTTCTGTCATATATTCTAACATGATAGTCTATTATTTCATTTTTTAGGAATCCATATAAATGTTTGGCTTAGTGTTCGTATCATAAGAGGTTGTTTTCTTGCAATTGAATCAAACAAAAGGAACTGTTCTTACCTCAAAGGGAGTGCAGCCAGCCTATCCATCATAACATAATATAGGAAAGTAAGCCCTCTCCCTTGTCAACTCCGAACGAATGCTTAGTTAGCCGTGAATGATAACTCTTCTTGCAGGTAGCTCCATGTAAGGTTAGCTCGAAAGGGAGTTCAGTCACTTGCTAGCTTAAGGCTTAAGAGTTCTCCCTTCTAACCAAAGGGAAAGAAAGCAAACCAATAAGTTAGTCATTCCAATCAGTCCTTGCATTCCGGGCAAGCCAGTATGGTAGCAATGCTTTCTCTTTATGCTTTCTAGATAGGTTGTAGTGAACCAGTCAAGTAAGGGGCGAAGCGGGAAGAACAAGGCTTAGATGATTGGGTAGGCTTGGATTGGATGTGTGGAGAAAGACTTTTCAGTACAGTAGTCCGACATGTGCTTCAAAACTCCTTGGTGAGTCCCCTTCTTTTGGGCTAATCTAAGATCATCGTAGTTGAAGTGTCGCAACATAGAGCTGCTTCTAGCTTTGAACCAGTTTGAACCGGTTTGGTTGAACTCGAGAAAGCCTTTCTGTAAACCCAGTTTTCTTGCCAAGGCTTTTTTTCTTCGATAGGTCACCACTCTTGAATGAAAGGCGGGTTTTAGAGAATCAAAGTAGCAATTTGAGCTTCTTTACTTTATATTTATAAGATAAGATCCCGAGTGGACTAGTATTCTCGAAGGTCTAACGGATCACTCATCTCCTGAATAGGATTAGGGCGACAGATATTCCACGTAATCTACTATGGGTATGGGACCACAGCCTAGGAGGCACGAACTTCTGATGCTAAAGCCATTGTTTACGCGATCGAGAATATGTGTACGCGAGGAGACCTCGAGAGCAGACCCCAGTGGATTTATTAAAAATAAAAAACACACTGGGGTGTATAGACAGAGTGAATCCAATGGTATCATTTTGTTAGAAGCAAGTTTCGAGGAATGGGACAAATAGCTTAGCGCAACAGTACCCACATAAAAAGAAATCTCACATGAAACATCTACCTTATAGAGAAAATAAAGTATAACCACTTAATACAGTATCCCCGTCGTTCGCCCATCCATAAATGGACCATTTCTTTCGGAGACACAAGACAAACCTAGAAAGCATTTTTTCTGCAAGTCATCTCGAGTTCAAAGGCATCCAAGCAATTGGTATCCGATTGAAACATAGAAAGCATAGATTCGCCTCGCCTACTTGCTGCAGACCTCTCCCGCCCATCAGGATATATTCAAGAAGTTTCTTGCTTGCGTCCAAGTTCCAACCGAAACGACTCCTGCGGAACTTGAACAGGCCCTACACGACTCGGAGAAAGCGCCGCAATGCCAAGACATAGAACGACGGGCTTTCCCTAGCTTTAGAAGGTAACCATCTTCGATACTAATCGCCATAGTCTGGAGCGTTCGTCGCGACTACAACTATTTCGAACATATTAGCCTTCGCCCCGATACTTGTTACCTTCTCCTTCGTCGTCGCCCCTTTTCTCCCATTCAAGCCAGGGGGCGATAAAGGTAAAGAGAAGGGGCCGTCGTTACCTAATTCCCTATACAGAGAGTGAGCTCCCTCATGGGAAACCCATTATACTAATAGATATAGCGTGCATTAGCGTTCGCCCATATTAGATGGTAGTTCCATGGTTCTAAAGATGCATGAGATGTTCGCCTTCTAAGGAAGGAAGGTGGTCTTAGATCCAAATAGAACTGGTTTAAATCTGTAGAAAAAAAAAAGAAGGATATCTTAAGCATTCCGCATTCTTCCTACCTTTTCCCTCCATCTAGTCATGAAATCCGTGAAAGTTTCCCCTTTATTTTGTTTAGTAGCTTCAAGGTCTAGGTAAGTGACTTCCAATTCGGTATTGTAGCTATGAGTGCTTGAGGAAGCATGAAGCTTGCCTTCCAATCCAACTTCACACTCTTTTCTAATCCATGATACCAATAAGCAGCTGCCCCTTCTTCTAATGAAAAGTGGAAAAAGACCCCAAATTTGCTCATTAGTGAGCTTATGGATGCTCATGAGGGCCTTGTATTGCTTCAATTGAGTCTTACACCCACACCCTTAAACTTAGGAACTTCAGGCATTCTAAACTTTGGTGGCAAGTCACCAATGGAGAAAGTGCTCAGCTCATCGATGTCAAACCCATCGGTCTTGGTTTGCTTGATTTGCACTTGAAGGGCTTCAATCTCCATATCTGATTCAGGTCTTGAAGAGCCTTACCTTAGCAGTAATAGAAATAGCATAGCTGTAGACAGGGGCATGGTCCGAGATGGATTATATATAATAATAAAGTGAATCGCTTTTCTTGCTTTCTAGAGCTTCTTTCTCGGTGAAGTCCCTCAAACCAGAAGTTGAAAAAAGCTTGGCCTACGAGAGAAAGTCTTCCGCTTGAACGGTGAGATATATATTAAGGAATTTCTGTCGCAAGTTAGACAGGAGTCACCGGCTCAAGCTAAATGATACCGACGCAAGGGAAAAGAAAGGTTTAAGAGTCAGTCGGCTTCTGTATCGAATCTTTGGCGGATTGCTCCGTCCGGTCATTGCTAACCTGATCGTAGACCACCCTTGCCTGACTTCTCGACCTAAAAGCAAGATAAAATTCCTTTCAAAGCAAAGTCAAAATAGGCTGCAAAGGATGCAGGAATAAGACCCTTCTTCTCGACTTACGACAGGAAATCCGGGTTAAAGACCTGATAATGCGATGCAGATCTAGCTAGCCTAATAGCAGAAGAATCGCCATGTGAAGCTTACGAGCTTGTGTGTGATGGGTCGAGCCTAAGGCGTCCCTTCCTACCTATGTGCGTTGGACAGCGTATATTTCCCGGGTCTCTTTCCGAACTTGGTACCACTCTGTCTTACCTTGTTCTTGAGTTTCCACGGCTCTTTCCCATCGAAGTCCTTGTTGGGCAGGTGCTATTCGGGCAGATTCAACTTCGAGCTAGGCTTTGCTGACTTGAAGTGAAGGTCCAGGTGGAAGTAGTCAGAATTGCTGACAAGCAGAGCTCTACTGAACCTACTTTATAAATGCAATCGCCGGATGATTTCCCATCTCCTGACAAATATCCTAAGTGAGGTGGACTTTATCCATACCGTACTGGCAGGTACGATGAGCTTTCTTAAGAGAATACCCATTCTTTCGGACCGAAGCGCGCGATATGGCTTTTGAGCGCGAGTACGCACGTTTTTAAGCTTGACTTGATGAGCGAAGTCGGTACCGAAGTCTTTATCATGGTGCTTGTTATTTTATTACGTAGTTCTTGCGTTCTTTTCTTTCACCTAGATATTTCCTCTGCTAATGCAAGTATGGTTTCCGCCCGACTAAGGCAGATTTCAGGATCGAAGTGCTACTACGGGTGGGAGTCCTTCTTTGCACGCAAGAGTGAAGAAGAAGTTGCTTATGCTCCCTAAGAAGCGATCTACTCACT
The DNA here is from genome assembly GCA_023678885.1 of Pogostemon cablin. NCBI lineage: Eukaryota > Viridiplantae > Streptophyta > Magnoliopsida > Lamiales > Lamiaceae > Pogostemon > Pogostemon cablin. Next base: position 95,831 of record JAHCLQ010000248.1, read on the forward strand.
GACTTCGAAAAACTAAGTAGACGCACTTACCTTCTTTAAACCTGGAAGAGGGTAGGGCCCAGATTTTAGCATTTCTTCTCATACTCCATTTTAGGACTCAAAAGGGCCTAGCTGAAGATATTCCAACGGATCCTATAACATTGTTTCCATTGTTGCGAACTTGACAGAACCTGTGGCCAAAGCTGCCCCTGCGATCGTACATTGTCAGGAATTGACATATCGTACGTCGGCAGCGAATACCCGGGCAGTGGAGACCTTACTACATCATTTCGGGATAGTGTTTCGTAATAAGATGACCTTGACTTCAACCTAGTAACAGCCAAATCCGCGCTGTAGGAAGAGCGATAGGTCTCTTTTGAAGATGGTTCTGTTGGAGTGAGGCCTTACTTTATCCACTTAGAAAGGGGCCAATGCTGGACATACTTTGGGAGGGTAAACACCAATATCAAATACAGAATCCAAGTACAAACACTGGTAAAGTCAAAAGGTTCTCAATTATCCGCATGTTCGTTAGCAGCTTCTTCCTTCGTTCACTCTACCGTACTTATTTTCTTCCTAAAATAGAGTACGGGAAGATCTGTTTCTGGGGCGAAACCCCTCAATCAATCTCGAAATGGCTATAGGCTATAGCTAAAATAGCTATTATGATGTGAAAAACCTTTTTTACATTAATCACAGGTTAGCAACAGTCTTTTCATTTTTATTGAGTAGGTGGTAAGCTAAATCGAAGGACCTCTATGAATGCGAATGCGGTTAGGTATTCTTTTTTGACTTTCAACCATTTGCCATCTCGTGAGTAGCTCTCACTGGTCTTGACGGGTGGACAATGAATGCCCCAGAAGAGGCCGCTAGAGGAACAATAAGACTTTAAGAAGGTTTGAAGGCAGCTGCTGCTATTGAATCAGCTGAGAACGGAATAACCGCTGTTCGAGTAAGCGCTGCTAGTCTTAGAAATAGTGCCGTCTGGGACTTCACTTAAGTAAGGAATCGAATAGGCAGCTAGACTTTGCCTGCTCCCTTCCTGAACAGTTTGTGTTCCGGGGTGATTGACTTTTTCATTTAAGTGGATAACCATTTCCCAGTGTCTTTGATTCGGCTAAGGGGTTTACTTGAGTCATTTCAGTTCCTCCCGTTGAAGGATATCGAGGAGCTGGCTTTTTCGGGTCTTCAGTCTGGCTTGCTTAGGTCGAGTAAGCAAATCCATTTCGTATACAGGATCTCTTTCTTCTATTATGATATTTCGAGTCTTAGAGTTGGAGTCTTAAAGCACGCCAGCCTCAGTAGTTCCATTCATATCCGTTCCGAGGCGTAAAAGTGATAGTGTCTTTCTCGTTCTTGATATGATACTGGCTCAGAAAAATCTCAAATTAATCCTTGCTAGGAGCTAAGTCTGTGATTGAATCCTTCCCTTTGAGCTATAGTCAGGGTAGAGTCTTGACACCCCGGGCGTAAGCATGTGCTGCTAAGTAAAGTCTTGAGCTTGAGTTTGAAGCTAGTCATATGCCGAGGGTTCCAAACCTCATCGATAGATGCCCGTAGAGATGCAAATCAATGATCAAATCGTTACTCATCATATGCCAAAGTGACCAACCACCCATAACGAAGAATAATAAAGAAGAAGAGGATCATGGGGGCTAAGTTTGATGAGGAAAAGAGTCAAGACATTCCTCAGCCGTTGCTGGTCCTTCTGTTTAGACCTTTCCGTGGAACATTCTGTCAAGAGTGAGCCTATCAGGGGTAAGCTCAGAGTACGTCCAATTCTTCACTACAATCAGCACTAATAGCTCCCTCTGTACGTATAGTAGCAGTTCCTGGCCTGGCCGAATTAGCCCTGTGCCATGTTTTGTCTACAGGAGAGTAGTCTACGGCCCTATGCATCGACCTGGGAACCTGCCGCACGTGGATCTCCTTATCTTATTCAATCAGGGTTTACCCTCTTTATTCTTGAAGATGGGACGGGTGTTAGGTCCGGGACTACCCTCTCGACTCTAAACCACATTTCACGAATAAGCAGAAAAGTCACCTTGGAACGCTAGCAGAGTTAGATTAGGCACTTTATCATCGAAATAGCCCCTTTCTGAAGGGAATCGGGGTTGAAACCTTCCCCCGAAATGAGAGTTGAGCTGTTCTCTGTAGGGATTGATCTTTGCTAAGTGAAGCCGGGCTTGAGATGTCGGACCCAAGAGAAAAGTTGAGTTGCCATTTCCTACTTCTGCATCTGCATGCTATACTTACTTATTTTGATACACAGCCAGATGCTACCCTATTAGTTGAATCCGAACTTGAGCTATGGGCTTGCCTTTCTACATGGAAGTTTCTTGTCGGGTAAAGACGGAGCTCTCTCTTAGAGCCGAGCGAATTCTAAGTTGTTATCCGTACCCAGAGTGTTAACCCATGATCGAACTTAGAGGGGTTCTAGCATGAGTATTAGGCTTTAATCGAATAATCGGGTGTTCCACTGGGAAGCTCCCTAATCTTCTTCTATCAAGGAAAGTCAGCCAGAAGGGACGAAGAAGGAAAGAAAAAGAAATATCACTCTCCCTTTAAAACAAGTCTTTTGCTGCATCGGCCGTAACAAGGGTAGAACTCAAAAGGAAGGATCCTCTCTTTACGAAGTGAGAGGTGGTACACCCCGGGATTGAGTATATTTAGCCGGCGCGTAGACAGGAAGTTAGATTGGACTGGTCTAGTAGTTTATTTTATGAATAAAGGTAGTTATTAACAGAGTCTTCCATAGATAGGCACAAAGAGGGCATGCATATAACGAAGCAGGCTAGCCAGCCAGAACTAGATCAAGACGAAACTTGCAGCTCGTATAGTGAGCCAATATGGCAACCCCGCTGTGAGCCTCTTACCCTTCCTCGCGACATGTCTTATCAATCGCCCTTCTTAGCCTCACAGGGCCCCATAGTTCTAGAATGCGGATAGGGACTACCTGATACTCGATGGCGGTGTAACACTACGTACGCCGGTTGATTGATTCTTCATCCCATACAAGGAAAGGAGTCTAGCTAGATCCCTATGGGCCTTACCCGTGACGGGCCTTTCACTTCGCGGTGTGAAGCTGCTACTGAGCAGGTAGACGATTCTTCGCGGCGGCGGATGCAGTGACTGAGATGTAAGAGAAGGTAGTAAACGAGATCTTTCACTTGAGGGCGAAAAGGAAAGTCGAAAACCTTTCCTTACTTCTATTCTTGTGGGGTTTGCGTTGCGCTCAACGTTGTAAACCTCAGAAAGTCGGAAAGAGATAGTGCGCGGGTGTGATGTAAAGAATGGCCCAAGCGCTTTCAGTCTGATACTAGGGCAGGATTCCAAGTCGGTATGACCTATTCCTTCTTCTGGCTCTGCAAGACCTTATTCCATCCCCATCATATCCGTATGCATTCATTTTTTGAACTAGGAATTCTTCTTCCTACGCTTTATCTGATATCTATTCCGTACCCACTTCCTTTGAAGCCCAATCTCGCAAGCCTCTCGTTGAGTTCTCCCTCTCATGCGCCCCTGAAATTCTTCTCTTTTCATTCTTTCTCTGCCGTCCTTCCTTAACTGGGGGTTTCTTTTTGACTGCTACAGAGATTTTCTCTCTCACAGTGAAGTTGTTAGAAAGAAGTAAATGGTTAGCTTTACCTAGTACGATCCAAAGCAAAGGAAGTTTCGATACTTGTGGGGCAACTCAGTGACATTGAGGCTGTCCGACACCGATTGGTCCTCTGGATCCCCGTGAAGGCTCTCCTCTTTCGCGCCAGATGCTTTCTTGCCTCCAGCCTTTGACCCGCTTTCTTACGATCACTCACGGCCTTCCCCTCCCCCCGGACTCCCTTGTTTCTCTGAAAGTTCGGGAGTTCTATCTCGCCAAACCGCTCTTCCTTCTCTTTTCCTACCTTTTGCATGGCACCACTTCTTCATCCCAATCTTCGTCCGATGCTCCTACTCCACGGAACAAGTAAGATATTCAAATCTAGAAGAAGAAGAACTAAGAGTCCATTATCCACGCTATTTTCTTACCACGCTGAAACTGGAACTTCGCGACCTTGAGAACTAAGAAGCTGGTCGGTCTCAGACGGTAGGAAAAGCAGTCTTTGTGGCAATTCGAAATGGGTAGGATCGGCGACCGGCTACCCGTGAGGGCGATTGCGCCATACCTCTATTCATTGGCCGTTCTTCTCATTCTTCTAGCTAGGGCTATTGATCGTGGGTTAAGTTTCTTTAGACTTATATGTAGAGCAGAATTCGTCGTCCTATATTGAGTCTATAGGAGACTAGGGACTTCATGAATCAAATGTGGTAAAAGACGCGATCTCATCTTGGACTTCATATATAGATAGTGATATGAGGACTTCTACCCGTGGGCGTATCTAGAGAGGGCTTGGTTGCTGGAAAGAAAAAGACTTGAAGGCCACTCCTTCCACCGATGCTTCTTCATCCCACGCATATAAGTTCGTCAGCCTACTCTCGCGGAGCCTATGCAAGCGGAACGAAAGCATAAGACCAGTTCATCCATGCTTTCTCCGACTACCCGAAGGAGCACCCTAACTCAGTTAAAGAAGGTCGAAGAGAACTCATTCTCTAAGTTTTGACTTCCATTAATCCATTATTTCCATTTCTAATTCAACTTGACATACTTATCATCACATCACCAGTTTACAATGGATGCCTACGACAGGAAAAAAAGAAAGCTAGAAGTGTCGGCCTAGGACAAGAGGGGTTGAAAAATAAATAGGAAAGAAAATTCTCTATGTGATAGATGAAATCATGTTCTACCGGTTGTGGAAATGCTGGGAGAAGTCGGCTCACATACAACGTGTGGGGGGAGGTGGCCCGGGTACCGTACCATGTACAAACAAAGGAAGACGCGCCATACGTACGGCAAAGAAAGAATCCTTCAACTTCTTAAGTCCACCAGAGATCCTATTTCGTAAGAAAATAAATCCCACCGCACGCGCCTTCACTTTCCATTCAGGCAATTCTTCTACTTCTACCCGGTAGCTATTGCCGGGTTCTCGGTAAGGAGACTTGAAGGCCCATGCTGATGTCCTCTTTTCAGCCCTACTCTCCATCATTGCTATAGCAAGGAGACAAGAAAGTTTCCACTTTGGTCCATAGAAGACTCCAACTCTAAGGTCTATCTTCTTATCGTATTCTTCGATCCAGCCTAAGCCCTCCCTTTCAGAGTCTATGAGGGGAGAGCCCCAAACCTACCGCTGCTTTCTACTGGTGACCCATGCCAGCCGTCTCTATCTCCATTTGCTCGTATAGACCTGCCCGAAGTACCGAGAATATTCAACGTAGAGGGGAGGGCAGCATACTCGGCATGCTCGAACTGGCGTAATGAATCTGACTAACTCAACTACCCAACATAATAAAGTCCCCTTGCTCCTCGGTGGGTTCCCGGTGAGTGAAGCTGCCAGTCCGTTCCTAGATTCTCGGTGATTGATTCCCGACTTTCGCTTTCCTTGATGTAAGAAATTGATCAAGTTGAGGCTTTTTCTTTAAAGATAGAACTGGCACGGCTTCATCTAGAAAGAGCATACTCCCTTTGCGGAGTAGGAATAGAGAAGGAAGGGCATTTTTTCATTGTTCTCTTACGAAGATAGTTGGCAGAACCCGAACTCAGTACTGCTTGCTCTCTGAACCTGTCACTCCATGGCTAGCTCCGGGGAATGTTTTCAAAACAGAAGGGTGGGATTGGGCGCGGGCACGAACTGCTCTCTGAAGCAAGGCTCAGTACAACTTCTTGTCAGTGATGAGCTGCTCCCCAGGAACCGGCGGCCAAAGCATAGATTTAGACTCCAGCTACCGGTAGCTAATGTAGCGAAACCTGCCTTTACGAATTTTTGTGTCTGTGTGGAAGATTCATCCTAATCCTATGAAAAAGTCAAGAATCTAGTCTTTCAATAATATCTTAAGAGAAGAAGCGAGCTTTAGAAAAAAAAGTAGTCAACACCCTCTAGTACCCTTTAGACTAGAGAAGGAATGTTCTCCTGTGACCTTATAACCTAGTTGTTTAGTCAAATACAGGAGTTGTGCCCATGGTTGATTCTTTTATGAGTTATATGAAAGGAATCATTATCTATCTATTATAGAGTTGAGCATCCAAAAGATCTCAAATAACTCAGCTATGCCTGGCCCACGCTGAATGCACTCGGCTTAGTTCCTAAGAACATGAGCAGTGAACCAGAATAGTGGTTTATCTTCCTTAGGAGGGGTGCCTCTCATAGCAAGCGGTTTCAACCAATACAGGCATATATTAATAGATAGAGGAGATGAGAGAGTCTCTTAAAGAAGCTGCATACGTCCTAAAGGGAAACGTAGCGAATCGATAAATGTCCACCCGAAAGACCGGGAAGAATCGGACACAAGACACGTGCAAAAGCCCTTGTTTTCCACATCAAGCGTACGAAAGCCTAGCATTGAACCCTTATTAGTAAAGCCATAGACGGTACTATTCCTCCAGTTTAAGAAGAACTGAGCTTAAGCGCCAACTCTCTTCCTCATTAAGGACTAAACTAGACCGCTATGCTCCACTTTCTTTGTCGCACCTTTCCGGCACTTTTCAAGCGTACGAATCTATGCATCGAGCTTGTCCTGCCTCAACAATCGATCGAAGAATTCCGAGGGGGGTGTCGATCAACCCCAACCGGGGATGCAGATGGGGGAAGATGAGCTCTCTCCCGCTGAAAGGCGGGTGAAGCAACGGCTGGACCTTTCTAAAAAGGATCCGAACTATATATATCCAATCGAGGATATCCAGGTTAGACTGCAGGTGAAAAGAGAGATTTGTCAAGAGATGTACCAATACGACCGACATGAATTCTGGGTGGATAACAGAGAAGCGATTATTTCTGAATCCATTCTAACAAGAAGTGGTCAGGAATAGTTGCTCGGCACCCTTAATGAAAAATGAAACGAGCTAAGGGTCAATGGTCTTCAATCCAAATTTGTTCGCCAATTGGTCAAAGTTCGGAAAGATTTTTTAAGCTTTGATTCATGGAATTGATTGGACGTACTGGTTATAACATTTGAATTTTTCAACCATTCTACGTTCCCGACACGGATCCTATTAAATATTTTACATTTTCTATGATCATCTCTATTTCAGGTATTCGGGGAATCCTCCTTAATAGACGAAATATTCCTATTATGTCAATGCCAATTGAATCAATGTTATTAGCTGTGAATTCGAACTTTTTGGTATTTTCAGTTTCTTCGGATGATATGATGGGTCAATCATTTGCTTCATTGGTTTCAACGGTGGCAGCTGCGGAATCTGCTATTGGGTTAGCCATTTTCGTTATTACTTTCCGAGTCCGAGGGACTATTGCTGTAGAATCTATTAATAGCATTCAAGGTTAAACATGACTCCTAGAGAGTTACCAAAATACGAATTTATCCTTTCGTTTTCTTCTTTCTTTTTCTTGGTTGGCAGGGTCAGGGCCTTTCTCGCTGGGCGAGCACATCCGATTCGAAAGTCCTTTCCTAAACCACTTCCCGTTCAGTTGCTGAAAGATAGAGATAAGGTTTTCTAAATGAGATCTTGTTCCACGAATATGCAGGCTAGAAAGATGCTATTTGCTGCTATTCTATCTATTTGTGCATTAAGTTCGAAGAAGATCTCAATCTATAATGAAGAAATGATAGTAGCTCGTTGTTTTATAGGCTTTATCATATTCAGTCGGAAGAGTTTAGGAAAGACTTTCAAAATGACTCTCGACGGGAGAATCCAGGCTATTCAGGAAGAATCGCAGCAATTCCCCAATCCTAACGAAGTAGTTCCTCCGGAATCCAATGAACAACAACGATTACTTAGGATCAGCTTGCGAATTTGTGGCACCGTAGTAGAATCATTACCAATGGCACGCTGTGCGCCTAAGTGCGAAAAGACAGTGCAAGCTTTCTTATGCCGAAACCTAAATGTTAAGTCAGCAACACTTCAAAATGCCACTTCTTCCCGTCGCATCCGTCTTCAGGACGATCTAGTCACAGCTTTTCACTTCTCAGTGAGTGAAAGATTTGTCCCCGGGTCTACGTTGAAAGTTTCTATAGTAGAACTCATTCGAGAGGGCTTGGGGGTCTTAAAAATGGTTCGGGTGGGGGGTTCTATTAAGAATAAAGAAAACGAATAGAGAGGACAGATTACGAAAACCACACCCATGATTTGCTCTATATTCGGACTAGTCTGCATTTCGAAAGTGTTCGAGCTGGTGTTGCGGTTCGTCTAACCCATCATCAGCTGCAGCACAAAGTACCGGTCCGGCGGCGTGGAATTGTAACGTCAACTGTATCTGTTGTGTCCGCGTAGATGTGGATCCAAGCGTAAGGATTCGCCCCAATCCAGAGGAGCCCCCACTACAGCAAAAGATCAGAAGACCTGAAAGGAAATAGAGGGATTGGAGCTTTCGGATTTACAGACGTCTACGGACAGCTTTCATACTGCTATTGAGGAATTGAGTCCGCAGCTTTCTCCTGGCAATCCGGCCATACACTCACCTATCTTTGAGTATAATAGCTATGTAGCACCTGAAATAGTAGACTTGTATTTCTCATTCACAAATCCATCTTTGTTTATGCTACTCACTCTCAGTTTTGTCCTACGCCAAAGAAAAAAGAAGAAGATAGGTGAATGATGAATGAAGCGTGAGGAGAAAAGTAAAGAAGAAATATTGGTTGGTGCTTCCTGGGCTTGAATAATGATTTTGTTTTGGATTGAGAGGCCGAAGCAGTGAAAGAGACAGGAAATCTTTCACACCTTTGGCAGGCCCCTTTCATGGTGAGTTCTCATTATTGATTGCTTTCCGTGATAGGGGGAAAGGGAGAGGTGAGGTGGGCCCTTTCACCAGACTACTTTACTAGACTCGCTTTTTTCATTCAAAGTATAGGAACTGGTCAATCAAAAGGGGTTACGAACTACTTTGATCTGAGACCTGGTCTGGAAGATAGGTGTTGTAGGCAAGACCTCTTCAACGGTTGTTCGATCGCTAATGGGCTAATAATAGAACTGAATGCTTAAAGTATGGATAAATATCTCGTCCAGGTCCATCACAAGGAAAACCAAGATTTGCTTTATCCGGTATCAAACGGGAGCTGCGAGCAAAGAGAACGCCTTTCAGGAGTATCAATACCGTGACATGAATCGTAAATGCATGGATATGATGTACCAGAAAATCCGCGGTTCCTTTCCGAACTAGAACCTATCCTTCTCGATCTTCTTTTACCCGAAGAAGGGAAGCAAAGGATGTCGATGGGTGGTCTCTTACTTGACTCACGATCCACTAAAGGGAAAGCACATTAAAAGGTTCAAATCCCAGTTCAGGGTGTCGCAAGGAAGGATCACATAGTAGAGAGAGATACCCGAACTTTGCTACTAATATTCATCTTCCTTTATCTATTGTATGATAAAGAGTATGAAGGGCTGGAAGTGATGCGATAATCTATAGTTGACGACGGTGTGACCTGGGCAGTTCTTGCTCACCTCAACAGAAGAAAGAAAGATAGTGGGTCTAATAGCGTCTACTTATTGCCTCAGCGACCGCTGTCTAGTGAGATTTCTTTCATGATGATGGATCAGATGGATAAAGTGTTCCCTGTAAGCTTTGATCGAATGAGAATAAAGGCTCAAATAAAGACTAGAAAGACTTAAGCAATAAGGTTCAATCTAGGGCGAGCATACTTCCTTTAAAGGAATAGGCCGGTAGCTGCCCATAATGTTGAATCGGTACGTATACTCAAGCCATTTCATATGGTATACTTAGAAGGTACCGAAAGGAAGCCTACCTCCATTAGCCCGGGCCGGTAAGGATCTTTCACTAACCAGTGCTGATACGTTCTACTAACTTAACTAGTGCTGCCCAAAAGCTTTCTTTCAAACTCTTGCATGTACAGGATTGAGGAAGAGTGGAAGACGATTCATGGAAGAGAAGAGATACACAGTGGAAGGGCAAAGGTATGGAAGCAATGGAAGGCGGGGGAAAGAGCGTAGTCATGGTCTTGTGTGCGTGGACGTGGATGCGCAGAGCAGTCAAAGTGAAAGGTCCAAATCCTAACTTTGTGTTTCACGAGATAGTGCTTGGTTTTTTCTTTGAACAGAGAAAAAATATGACTCAGCAATTGCATGAAAAATAAGAAGGGCTCATAGCACTGACTTCAGGAAAACAATCTCACTCTTCCTGCATTTCTATGCACTAAGCTATATCAAACCTTCACAAAAGGAGTTTAAACGAAACCGGACAAAGGCGGTGCCTAGTCTATTTTCGTAAAATCAAAGGAAGCTACTACTACAAAGACGGAAAAGTGGATTCCCTCCCCGGAAGTCGCGGAGATTATCCCCTAGATGCAATATCCGAAGCTAAACTATGAAAAGGAATTACACTGCTTGTCGAGGTTGTCAAAAAAGGTAGAACCTATCCACTTAGCTAGCCTATAGCTTAACTGATCTATAAAAGACCAAGCTTTTTCGAGTCCATAAACTATGGGTAGCCTATCACTTGAGAGCGAGGCATCCTCGAACTAAAGATCTCGCCGGGAGTCGTCGCATCAGCCAAGTGGATCAATCTAGCTAATAAGGGGCGGTTGAACCCGATTGATCGCACTTAGACCATATCGGGCAATCGGATATGAAGAATGGCTAGATCAGATCATCGTAGGCAGTGCCTTAGATAGGAGCTTTAGTGGCGTCAGAACGAGAGCTTTTTTCCTAGTGTTATGGGGTCGGAGTCCCAGATCTTTGGTTAGGTCAATATACACTTTCCTTAGATTAGAATATTATATATGATAGTACAGAAGACCATTTCATTCATTCTCTTTATATTAAGATCTTTCTTGAGACCTTCGATCTTTTCCTTCTCTCCGTTAGGAGACACTTCTCGCAGTCAGATGTATGGCGTATACCTGTCAAAAGAAAGAGCCTTTACTTTTAGCGCACGAAAGACCATGAAAGGCTTCCGCTGAGAAGAAGAGTAGAAAGGAAAGCACCAACAGCGCCGTTAATCATGCTTTTGTGGTTCTCATGTAGTCCAACAGCGATCTCATATCTCATACCTGTTGGCCTTAAAGAAAGGTCTCCACGAATGCCACAGGGTTCGGATTTATTTTCAAAGGATATGGTATCACCGCGATCATGCGGCTTGGGAAGCAACCAATACGACAAGAATATGTGCCAATTCGGCCTAAGGAGAAATTGCATTTAAGCGAGCTTAAGCCTATAGTTACGTCTACTTTTAGGTCCTGCCTGATCGAAGAAAGGCCCCATTGCCTGATCATAGACTGGATTAGATGAGCTGATCAATGGAAATGTCCAATCCTACCTGACTTGTCTTATCTATACTAATCGTGTGGGACTGGCCCTACTCACTTACCGGAAAGAGCAGAAGGCATTGACCCGCTATCCCCTTATGAAAATAAAAGAGAAGTCAAAAAAAGAGTTAGAGCAATAGCAGAAGAAAGAGAATCGGCTTGCTCTTATGATATTTCTTGATTCAACAGTAGCATATCGTCATGATGATTGTGATTACTGACCGAAACAACGTCTCCAAGCTTTCTGCCTTAAAGGTAGGGTTTTCTTAGTGAAGGTATGGTTAGTGATTCTTTCTGAGAAGTGTTTGTGAACCAATGTTCCAACTAACCACAGCCCAGTGATTCATTAATAGATTACCCTGGGTAGTTCCAGTGTATTGTGAAACCAATTTGTTTGTTTGTTTGATTGACTTGACTGTATTAACATGGATTTGGTATATCCACTCACACTGATTATATTCTATCCCACTAACTGGGGATACACTGATTGATTACATTGACTGATAGACTGAATACACATTGACTGGCCGAAGAGAGACTGGCCCAATCTTATTCTCCAGACCAATCCGAAAGTAACTCCTCGTCTGGGGTCCAATGATCGATCTAAGGGAGGGGGCGTACCGTGTAGTCGATTACGCGGATTGAGTTGAATCTTTCGTCAAAATCATATTCCCAAGGTTAAATAGATAGGACCTGGCACCTGCCTATGATATCAGGGGGGCTACCTCAACTGATTAACGAAGGAGATTGACGACTGTTGAAGATGCGGATGCACCAGAGGAGGCGGCCTATAGAAGGTCGTTTGAATATCTCCGTATGCGATTAGCTAAAGGGCGATAAAGCTAATAATTGGGCCCATAGAAAGCGCTCTGTTTTCTCTTCGATGGAATACCCGGGTAAGAGTGAACTCCCCTGCCGGTCCAAGTAAGCAGGAATTAGACCATAAGACGATGGATTATGCTTTATGCGTCGTATGCCATACATTGATTCTTTCACTCAAAGGGCTTGTGCAGATGAATTGATAGATGCGGGAAGAATTGCTGCTCCTCAAAACGAAACTTCTGTATGGACCGTCTGCTTTTTGATTAGGTTACCTGAGATCTCATTGAGGAGTCATTAAAGCCAATCTTTCTCCCCGTAACCTATAAAGATATACCTACTCTTCACCGGAAGAACCGGAAGACTAAGAGGAGGATGCCCAAAGACAACAATTCCTCTATCTCCTCCTGCCTAGGTAGGAGTGGGCTAGGGGAGGTAAACACGATCTAGAATTAGCGTTTTTTCATCTGCAAACAAAAGAAGAATGAAAATCCGTTGGAATCCCTTAAAGCTTTAATAAAGTAGTTGCTTCCCAAATAGAATAGCTTAAGCTAGAGTGGGATGGGACCACATGAGGAAGGAAAGCGGAAGCTGATGTCACAGGAAAAGATGGACTCAACCTATAGGGCACATAATAAGAATGTCTCATTGAAGCTCAGCTATGAGACTGGGCCTTTTCTTTGGATGCTCGTGGAGCAGCATTAGTCCTATCGTTGGGCAAGAACCCTTATCTACTGCCGTGGACCAGTCTTCTTTCAAAAGTCTTCCACAAGGAGACAGCAAAACTGACCTGAGCACAAGCATTGTTGGTGCGGGGATTCAGACTATACTATGCCCACATCCGTCCATGGTATCTTGTTCTTTTTCTCTTCTAATCTTCTCATAATAAGTAATAAAAGTCTCCTACGGGTAGATATTATTTATAAATAAATAAAAACCATATTTGCACCTTTCCTTACTTTTACTAATAAGTGGTCGGTACTCCTCAGGACCTGACCTCCGGTAATGCTATTTAGTTATTTGGCAGAAGGAAGTTCACACACACCTATAAATAAGAAAAGTGATCCACTAAGAAATGAATGTGATGTTGTTCTTTCGCTTGGCCCAACTGCTGACACACCGCCTGCCCGCGTTAAGTGAAGCTGGCCACTTGTAGCACAGACCAAAAGAGGAAGTTATTTCTATTTAGAGAAAAGACTCCGCTTCCAGAGATAAATCGACTGAAAAAAAAATATAAGTTTATGCCCTTACTCGCCTAGAAGGAACGGGATTAAGGGAGTATAGGTAGAGTCCCGATAGACTGGGAAGGTAGTTGTTCCACTCCTCTTTATCGATGCTTTTCATAGCCCAGTTTCATAAACAAGGGAATGATCCACGACATCGGTTGACTTAAACGAGTTGAGAAGCGAAGCAACTTCCGGTAGCTACCGAGCGTAGAGTTCGCTTTTGGCAGCTCATGAACCGACCGAAGGAGGGGTTGACTCAGCTGTGATTTGATTGCTAACGTCTTTAATACGATTTAAATCAGCAGCGGTGTTAATAGAATTTTAGCTACGTAAAGAAAAGGAAGTTCTAATATTACTGTCGGCTTGTGGTCGAATGCCTTCTTATTCTCATTATGACTGGACTTGTCATCGCAAGGGATAAATGCTTTTATATCAATAAGTGATGAAAGGAGGGGAAAGCACGCCTCTTAGCACGCCATTAGGGATGGTCCTTCAGTTCGGGGTTTCAGGGGGACCTTCGAATAGGGGCTCGGGTATTAGTCCCGTTGTAGCATGACTCGATACGAATTGGTCTGCTCCGCGAGGTTTAACGAAGTCCTCTTCTTTATACGATGAAACCGTGGTCGCCACCCGCGGCGTCTCGCATATCCATTCTAGCCTTCTCCGTAGAACTCAGTAGAACAAAGATGGATGAATTCAAAAAGCCTGGACTCGGAAGCGACGGTGCTCTAAGTGAATAAAGGTTGAGAAAGCTTTCATTCATCCAATCAAGGGGGATCAGATCACTTAAGCGGCCCAAGCAAAGCAATCTCTGAAAGCACCTATGGTGCGTGCTGGAAGGGAGGGCTAATCAACTCTTGGATCATTCCATTCTCTCACAGTTCGTCGATGGGATCCCGATTGCGTCGTTGGACACTCTCGATTTGACTTGGATCCGGTTCCCCGAATGGAATCTTCTGTCTTAGAATGACGATGTTCTCAACATCTTTGCATCATGTATGGGTACTCAGGTTTTAATAGATAGAAAGTCTCACTACCCGTGGGCGCTTTTCTAAGGTTTGTATAGGGCTATAAGTAGGCCCTTTGCTATTGCTATAAGGGCTGCTCGCCTTTATACGGCTTGGCTTCGCTATCGCTCCTATGTAGTGGTCGACCTAAAAAGTGGTATTCCTGCCATACCAGAATGCCTATTATCTAGTGCTAGAAGCTTCGCCAGAAGCAAGCAAGATGAGGGGGCTCTTGCTTCGTAGACAAGGCTCGTTCCGTACTTGACTTACGAGCTCGTGTAGTACTCGCCCCTATCTCGGTACTCTAAACGAAATTCAAGCGTGTGAATGAGTCATAGGCCTTAGTACCTACCTATATCAGACAGCTTTAACGGGCCTTTTGACAAAAGAAGAATTTCCTTCTCTATCTGCTGATATTCCTCGAAATAAGACTCTCATTTATCTAGTGGCTTAGCCTTTGCTTGTGATCCAATGAAGTCTATCTTGAGTGAACCATCTAGTGCCGGCGCTAAGGAGAGAGAAGAATCAAAGGAAAGACTCAGATCCCCACCCCATTTCATAAAGATAAAATGGCCCTATTACACTCTACACCCATGGTCAGGTAAGCGCTTATGCTGCTTGACGCAACTACCACTGGAAAGCATCAAACAAGCAAGAGTTCCACGCGCTTATTCACTGACTAAGCCAACTACTTACTAAAGTCTGTTGGTAGGTCGGGTTCCCTTCAAAAGGGGCTTCGTAGCTGACACCAAGCACATAGCTAAGCTGGCGGGAAAAGGCGAACAGAGACCTAAAATATAGACAGAGGCTAGGAGGATCTCGTATCAAGGCTGTCTGTATGGAAAAACCAAGGCAAGTTGGAAGCAGCCATCCTTCCCGCAGGGGATAAACAATCAACATCAACTATATGAGAGGCTAATCAATTACGAGTGGAATCTGCGGGAAGAAGCGTAAGAAAAGGTATCAAATAACGAGCCGGGGAGGAGACCTGAAGAATGCTCCCTCTCAGGCGAATAAAGTATACAGACCTGATAGGGTAAACAAAGAAAGGAGAAGTAAAAAACAAGATCTCACTCAAGGGAGGATAGGAGTAAAGCATCCCGAGGTTGGACGAGGTGATAGCAAACTCTCCCCCAGGTACGAATCCAGATCTACTAGTCATCTACAAAAATAAAATGTCTTAAAGTCGGGGCAGTAGGCCCGATAGCGAACAATGGGCGAAAGCCCGATCCAGCAATAAAGCGTATAGAAGAAGACTGGATGTCCATCAGGCTCTATGTTTACAGGCAAACCACGTAGAATAGTCGGTCTCGTACCCAACCCAAGTGTATATCCCTATAAGAGACTCAGTGTGCAAAAAATGGGCTTCCAGAGTCAATCCTAGTCCGTATAGCCAAGAGTGGATCACGAGGCATAGTCAAGCCAGAAAGGTGGTTATGTAAAGGATCTAGTAGGAAGCAAAGAACGGTGAAAGCGTCGATCCTAATCGGTACAACGAGAAGGAGTATGTCTGATAGACATCTAATGCTAATGGTGATTCCCCAGGCCCCAAAATCCAGAGGTATGCTCCCGGCAATGGAAGTAAAGATGCAACTGGAGAATCTTTTTATGGATCTGGAAAGGATATAGAGAGTCCCTCCTCGTATTCGTTCGTTCAAGCTAGTCTTCTGCTTTTCTCTCTTCTCGTATGATATGCCTTCGGAAGAGAGCTAGAAATCGTCCGCTCTGGAATGATATGATCTCGAGTGATCGAATCGGACACTGTACCATTGAGAATTATCTATAGTTGGAAAAGAGTTCTGTAAGAGATTCCTTTAGGTGTCCTGAAGGAAATCCTCATCTTCTGGTGCCATGCGGATTTTCTTGTAGACCATGTATCCGTCCATGAAGGACAGGACTGAATACCCCGCATTAAAGGTCCTAGTCTTGAAGCCCCTTTTGGCCGATACAAGTGAATTCCTTCTATTAAGATAGAAGAAGGGCGTTACATGGTCAGAGTCACGGTACCTTTATATTATAAAGGATTAGTCTTGAGGTGTCCAATTGGTTAGTTCAAGCCGACATAACATAGTAGAAGTAGATCGATATTCCCTTCCTCTCCTGGTATGCTTCCAGAATGGAGTTCAGCTCGATATCTTTTTTATACAAAAAATTGTATCGATGTGTCACAAATGCTTTCCCGAGTCGGTAATAACTATAATATAATTGGTAGTTCGCCAGCCTCAATCAATCGGGAGTGACAATAGGCCACCCTTAAAGCGGAGTCGGGAGCAACCATTCCACCATCTCGACGATGCCATAGCGCACAACCCCACAACGAACCCTCAGAAGTGGTTCCTTGCTATTCAATTCTGATAGTAGTAGGGAGGCAAACTTCATTAAATAAAAACGTCCATTTGGATGCGTCGATGGGGAATCAGTCACAAGGAGGTCAGAAAGATGCCTTAAAACGCTTTCTTTTCCCATGTTTAGGCAAAGCTCTCTTTCTTTCCATGATTGAAGTTGTCGGGTTAGCTTTTCAGCTAGAATAAGCGGTCCGCCCTTTATTAAATAGATTATGGGCGCCACAATCCATCTATCTTGAAATGGGCGTTAGCCAGCCTCAATCAACCTATCTTGAAATGGTACCTCAAGAAAAGTCCCTTTCATCCCCCAGACAATCCATTAGCTGCCAGCCAGGCCACTTGTCGATCCACAACTCCAGCTCTGCAGGAAGAGGCTACACAGCCAACAGTTGAACATGATACCAAACAACTGTTGAAGGAAATTCTGCCCTTATTCATAGGCTTAAGGCTCATGGAAAGTAAGTGGTACAGGTAGTTAGTTAAAGACAGGAAGATAGCTCGAGAGCACATTCATCGAAGAAATCTCATAAGAAGAAAAGAAGCTCGAAATCGGATCTAGATCCAGTCGCTCAAACCGGCAAAAAAATAGGTAGCTCGACGAGTTCCATTCTGAGAAGCCTATTTTGATGGATCTATTTGCATCTTCCCGGCGGCTTGCTCAATGGATCATGCCGGATGGCGGCTCGAAATTTCGTAAGATTAAGAGAAAGTCTATGGTTGAAAGAAAGCTACAGGATATTGATTCAACTGTTGAAGTTCATGCATTTCCAGTAGTCTCAAATGTCACTCTTGAGGTCTATTCATAGCTAGCGTGGTTTTGAGGAGCAGTGCGGGCAGCAGGGATAAAGTAGTTTGTCCCGACTGCTGAAGCGTTCAGGGATTGGTCTTCTGTTCAGCTCAGTCGAATCTGTAAGCCAATAAAGTGTTTTTTCTCATAGTCCCACGAGTACGTACGACCTGTGAGTGAGTGTACCATCTTCATCAACCTTTCTACTTCTACAAAGTAATCCAATATTGAATGGCTACGGGTTATACATTTCCACAGCATGTAGTATCGGAATGGAAGGTGGAAACTTACTACGAACCAATGAAGCAGCATTATTTTATATCTCGCAATCAGTTCTTTCAGAACCTGGGTATTCCATTTCTGAGATTGAGAGTTCCGAGGCTTGGTAGAGGCTTTGACGCCGAAGCGAAGGTAGCGTAGCTTGAATGGAATGATATCGGGTGAACATCTGAGTCTAACCAGCTCCACTATTCTTCCGGAAGTCAGTTACGCGGAATTGCCACATATGAAATTGAGCACAATTTTGCAAAGAAATAGCCACTTGTTTCTCGAGAGGGGATGGGAAACAAAACATGGGTTGGGTTAAATAAGCAGGATCTATTTGATTTTGCAGCTATAGTACGTACATATGCACTTTATACGTCTGTCTTACTAATACCTTAGCGTACATCTGTACTATAACCCTCCCCTCTGTGTGGTCAAGGGAAGGCGGACTCCGCAGCTGCGGACCGGGCACTATCACTATACTATGCTTTTAACAAAAAAAAGCAGGAGGATAGAATATGCGAAATCTAAAAACATATCTTTCCGTGGCACCGTAGTAAGTACTCTATGGTTTGGTTACGAAAAAAACTTCTTAGCTTCAGTCTCGCATCAGTCATAGGATCAGAACCGGCGGAACTACCGAGCGACTATGTAGTATCGGAAACCTGCCGTCTCAGGCATTCCTACGCCTGCATT
>JAHCLQ010000249.1:0-46075 GCA_023678885.1 Pogostemon cablin
ATTAAAATGAAGGAAATATGAGTCAAAACAAAGGAAATGTAGATCGTAACGATAAAATGAGCACCAAAGTGGAGGAAATATGCATCAAAACGAATGAAATATTGATCGTAACGAGAAAATGAGCGTCAAAATAAATGAAATATGCATCGCGACGAAGGAAATATTGATCGTAACAAGAAAATAAGCATCAAAATGAAGGAATACGAATAGAAACGAAGGAAATGCTGATCATAACGAGAAAATGAGCATCAAAATGGAGGAAATATGTTTCGAAATGAAAGAAATATTGATCATAACGAGAAAATAGCATCAAAACGAAAGGAATATGCATCGAACCGAAAGAGATGTTGGTCTTAACGAGAAAATGGTATCAAGATGAAAGAAATGAGCATCAAAACGAAGGAAATGTTGTTGTAACTATAAAATGAGCATCAAAATAATGAAACATGCATCAAAACGAAAGAATATTGTTCGTAACGAGAAAATTAACATCAAAATGAAGAAAATATGAGTCAAAACGAAGGAAATGTAGATCATAATGAGAAAATGAGCATCAAAATGAAAGATATATGCATCTAAACAAAGGGAATGTAAATCGTAATGAGATAATGAACATCAAAATGAAGGAAATATGCACCTAAACATAGGAAATGTTGATCGTAACTAGAAAATGAGCATAAAAATGAAGGAAATATGCATCGAAAAGACGAATTGCTGATCGTAAACGAGAAACTTAGCATTAAAATGAAGAAATATGAGTCGAAATGAAGGAAATGTAGATCGTAACGAGAAAATAAGCATCAAAGTGAAGGAAATATGCATCGAAACGAAGGAAATGTTGATCGTAACGAGAAAATGTGCTTCAAAAAAGGAAATATGCAACGTAACGAAGGAAATTTGGATCGTAACTAGAAAATGATCATCAAAATAAAGGAAATTTGCATCGAAATGAAGTAATATTGATCATAACGAGAAAATGAGATCAAAATGAAGGAAATATGCATCGAAACGAAGATAATGTTGATCGTAACGAGAAAATGAGCAACAAAATGAAGTAAACGAGCATCGAAACTAACAAAATATAAATCGTAATGAGAAAATGAACATTAAAATGAAGGAAACGTACATTGACAAGAAGAAAATGTTAATCGTAACTAGAAAATGAGCATCGAAAACGAAGAAAATATTTATCGCAATGAGAAAATGATCGTCAAAATAAAGGAAATATGCATCGAAACAAAGGAAATGTTGATCATAATAAGAAAATGAGCATCAAAATAAAGGAAATATGCATCGAAACAAAGGAAATGTAGATCTTAACGAGAATATGAGCATCAGAATGAAGTAAATATGCATTAATAGGAAATAATTGTTGATCATCACGAGAAAATGATCATAAAATTAAAGCAAATGACCATCGAAACTAAGAAAATGTTGATCGTAACGAGAAAATGAGCATCAAATTAAAGGAAATTTGCATCGAAATGAAGGAAAAAATATTGATCGTAACGAGAAAATGAGCATCAAAATGAACGAAATGTGCATCGAAACAAAGAAAATATTGATCTTAACAAGGAAATGAGCATCAAAATAAAGGAAATGTGCATCGAAACGAAGAACATGTTGATCGTAATGAGAAAATGAGCATAAAATGAAGGAAATATGCAACGAAACGAAGGAAATGTTGACCATAATGAGAAAATGAGCATCAAAATGAAAGAAATATGCATTGAAACGAAGAAAATGTAGATCGTAACGAGAAAATGAGCATCAAAATGAAGGAAATATGAATCGATAGGAAATAATTGTTGATCATTATGAAAAAATGATCATCAAAATGAAGGAAATGAGCATCGAAACGAAAAATATTGATCATAAACAAGAAAATTAGCATCCAAACGAATGAAATATGAATAAAAAGAAGGAAATATTGATCGTAACAAGAAAATGAGCATCAAAATGAAAGAAATATGCTTCGAAACGAAAGAAATGTTGTTCATAACGAGAAAATGAGCATCAAAATGAAGGGAATATGTATTGAACCGAAAGAGATGTTGGTCTTAACGAGAAAATGAGTATCAAAATGAAGGAATGAGCATAAAAACAAAGGAAACATTGTTGTAAAGATATAATGAGCATCAAAATGATGGAAATATGCATCGAAACGAAAGAAATATTATTCGTAACGAGAGAATTAACAACAAAATGAAGTAAATATGAGTCGAAACGAAGGAAATGTAGATCGTAACAAGAAAATGAACATCGAAATGAATAAAATACGCTTTCAAACAAAGGGAATGTAGATCGTAACAAGAAAATGAGCATCTAAATTAAGTTAATATGTTTCGAAACGAAGGAAATGTTGATCGTAACGAGAAAATGAGCATCAAAATGAAGAAAAAAATGCATCAAAACGAAGGAAATATTTATCGTAACGAGAAAACGATCGTCAAAAATGAAGAAAATATGTTTCGAAATGAAGGAAATA
Organism: Pogostemon cablin; assembly: GCA_023678885.1. Lineage (NCBI taxonomy): Eukaryota > Viridiplantae > Streptophyta > Magnoliopsida > Lamiales > Lamiaceae > Pogostemon > Pogostemon cablin. Next base: position 2,489 of record JAHCLQ010000249.1, read on the forward strand.
TGCATCGAAAAGAGGGAAACCTTGATCGTAACAAGAAATTTATCATTAAAATGAAGGAAATATGAGTCAAAACAAAGGAAATGTAGATCGTAACGATAAAATGAGCACCAAAGTGGAAGAAATATGCATCAAAACGAATGAAATATTGATCGCTAACGAGAAAATGAGCGTCAAAATAAAGGAAATATGCATCGCGACGAAGGAAATATTGATCGTAACAAGAAAATTAGCATCAAAATGAAGAGAATACGAATAGAAACGAAGGAAATGCTGATCATAACGAGAAAATGAGCATCAAAATGGAGGAAATATGTTTCGAAATGAAAGAAATATTGATCATAACGAGAAAATGAGCATCAAAACGAAAGGAATATGCATCGAACCGAAAGAGATGTTGGTCTTAACGAGAAAATGGTATCAAGATGAAAGAAATGAGCATCAAAATGAAGGAAATGTTGTTGTAACTATAAAATGAGCATCAAAATAATGAAACATGCATCAAAACGAAAGAATATTGTTCTTAACGAGGAAAATTAACATCAAAATGAAGAAAATATGAGTCAAAACGAAGGAAATGTAGATCATAATGAGAAAATGAGCATCAAAATGAAAGATATATGCATCTAAACAAAGGGAATGTAAATCGTAATGAGAAAATGACATCAAAATGAAGGAAATATGCACCTAAACATAGGAAATAGTTGATCGTAACTATAAAATGAGCATAAAAAATGAAGGAAATATGCATCGAAAAAGATGAATTGTTGATCGTAACGAGAAACTTAGCATTAAAATGAAGGAAATATGAGTCGAAATGAAGGAAATAGTAGATCGTAACGAGAAAATAAGCATCAAAGTTAAGGAAATATGCATCGAAACGAAGGAAATGTTGTTCGTAACGAGAAAATATGCTTCAAAAAAGGAAATATGCAACGTAACGAAGGAAATTTGGATCGTAACTAGAAAATGATCATCAAAATAAAGGAAATTTGCATCGAAATGAAGGTAATATTGATCATAACGAGAAAATGAGATCAAAATGAAGGAAATATGCATCGAAACGAAGATAATGTTGATCGTAACGAGAAAATGAGCAACAAAATGAAGTAAACGAGCATCGAAACTAACAAAATATAAATCGTAATGAGAAAATGAACATTAAAATGAAGGAAACGTACATTGACAAGAAGAAAATGTTAATCGTAACTAGAAAATGAGCATCGAAAACGAAGAAAATATTTATCGCAATGAGAAAATGATCGTCAAAATAAAGGAAATATGCATCGAAACAAAGGAAATGTTGATCATAATAAGAAAATGAGCATCAAAATAAAGGAAATATGCATCGAAACAAAGGAAATGTAGATCTTAACGAGAATATGAGCATCAGAATGAAGTAAATATGCATTAATAGGAAATAATTGTTGATCATCACGAGAAAATGATCATAAAATTAAAGCAAATGACCATCGAAACTAAGAAAATGTTGATCGTAACGAGAAAATGAGCATCAAATTAAAGGAAATTTGCATCGAAATGAAGGAAAAAATATTGATCGTAACGAGAAAATGAGCATCAAAATGAACGAAATGTGCATCGAAACAAAGAAAATATTGATCTTAACAAGGAAATGAGCATCAAAATAAAGGAAATGTGCATCGAAACGAAGAACATGTTGATCGTAATGAGAAAATGAGCATTAAAATGAAGGAAATATGCAACGAAACGAAGGAAATGTTGACCATAATGAGAAAATGAGTATCAAAATGAAAGAAATATGCATTGAAACGAAGAAAATGTAGATCGTAACGAGAAAATGAGCATCAAAATGAAGGAAATATGAATCGATAGGAAATAATTGTTGATCATTATGAAAAAATGATCATCAAAATGAAGGAAATGAGCATCGAAACGAACAATATTGATCATAACAAGAAAATTAGCATCCAAACGAATGAAATATGAATAAAAAAGAAGGAAATATTGATCGTAACAAGAAAATGAGCATCAAAATGAAAGAAATATGCTTCGAAACGTAAGAAATGTTGTTCATAACGAGAAAATGAGCATCAAAATGAAGGGAATATGTATTGAACCGAAAGAGATGTTGGTCTTAACGAGAAAATGAGTATCAAAATGAAGGAATGAGCATAAAAACAAAGGAAACATTGTTGTAAAGATATAATGAGCATCAAAATGATGGAAATATGCATCGAAACGAAAGAAATATTATTCGTAATGAGAGAATTAACAACAAAATGAAGTAAATATGAGTCGAAACGAAGGAAATGTAGATCGTAACAAGAAAATGAACATCGAAATGAATAAAATACGCTTTCAAACAAAGGGAATGTAGATCGTAACAAGAAAATGAGCATCTAAATTAATTTAATATGTTACGAAACGAAGGAAATGTTGATCGTAACGAGAAAATGAGCATCAAAATGAAGAAAAAAATGCATCAAAACGAAGGAAATATTTATCGTAACGAGAAAACGATCGTCAAAAATGAAGAAAATATGTTTCGAAATGAAGGAAATATGCATCGAAAAGAGGGAAACCTTGATCGTAACAAGAAATTTATCATTAAAATGAAGAAATATGAGTCAAAACAAAGGAAATGTAGATCGTAACGATAAAATGAGCACCAAAGTGGAAGGAAATATGCATCAAAACGAATGAAATATTGATCGTAACGAGAAAATGAGCATCAAAATAAAGGAAATATGCATCGCGACGAAGGAAATATTGATCGTAACAAGAAAATTAGCATCAAAATGAAGAGAATACGAATAGAAACGAAGGAAATGCTGATCATAACGAGAAAATGAGCATCAAAATGGAGGAAATATGTTTCGAAATGAAAGAAATATTGATCATAACGAGAAAATGAGCATCAAAACGAAAGGAATATGCATCGAACCGAAAGAGATGTTGGTCTTAACGAGAAAATGGTATCAAGATGAAAGAAATGAGCATCAAAACGAAGGAAATGTTGTTGTAACTATAAAATGAGCATCAAAATAATGAAACATGCATCAAAACGAAAGAATATTGTTCTTAACGAGAAAATTAACATCAAAATGAAGAAAATATGAGTCAAAACGAAGGAAATGTAGATCATAATGAGAAAATGAGCATCAAAATGAAAGATATATGCATCTAAACAAAGGGAATGTAAATCGTAATGAGAAAATGACATCAAAATGAAGGAAATATGCACCTAAACATAGGAAATATTGATCGTAACTATAAAATGAGCATAAAAATGAAGGAAATATGCATCGAAAAGACGAATTGTTGATCGTAACGAGAAACTTAGCATTAAAATGAAGGAAATATGAGTCGAAATGAAGGAAATATAGATCGTAACGAGAAAATAAGCATCAAAGTTAAGGAAATATGCATCGAAACGAAGGAAATGTTGTTCGTAACGAGAAAATATGCTTCAAAAAAGGAAATATGCAACGTAACGAAGGAAATTTGGATCGTAACTAGAAAATGATCATCAAAATAAAGGAAATTTGCATCGAAATGAAGGTAATATTGATCATAACGAGAAAATGAGATCAAAATGAAGGAAATATGCATCGAAACGAAGATAATGTTGATCGTAACGAGAAAATGAGCAACAAAATGAAGTAAACGAGCATCGAAACTAACAAAATATAAATCGTAATGAGAAAATGAACATTAAAATGAAGGAAACGTACATTGACAAGAAGAAAATGTTAATCGTAACTAGAAAATGAGCATCGAAACGAAGAAAATATTATCGCAATGAGAAAATGATCGTCAAAATAAAGGAAATATGCATCGAAACAAAGAAAATGTTGATCATAATAAGAAAATGAGCATCAAAATAAAGGAAATATGCATCGAAACAAAGGAAATGTAGATCTTAACGAGAATATGAGCATCAGAATGAAGTAAATATGCATTAATAGGAAATAATTATTGATCATCACGAGAAAATGATCATAAAAATTAAAGCAATTGACCATCGAAACTAAGAAAATATTGATCGTAACGAGAAAATGAGCATCAAATTAAAGGAAATTTGCATCGAAATGAAGGAAAAAATATTGATCGTAACGAGAAAATGAGCATCAAAATGAACGAAATGTGCATCGAAACAAAGAAAATATTGATCTTAACAAGGAAATGAGCATCAAAATAAAGGAAATGTGCATCGAAACGAAGAACATGTTGATCGTAATGAGAAAATGAGCATTAAAATGAAGGAAATATGCAACGAGACGAATGAAATGTTGACCATAATGAGAAAATGAGTATCAAAATGAAAGAAATATGCATTAAAACGAAGAAAATGTAGATCGTAACGAGAAAATGAGCATCAAAATGAAGGAAATATGAATCGATAGGAAATAATTGTTGATCATTATGAAAAAATGATCATCAAAATGAAGGAAATGAGCATCGAAACGAAAAATATTGATCATAACAAGAAAATTAGCATTCAAACGAATGAAATATGAATAAAAAAGAAGAAAATATTAATCGTAACAAGAAAATGAGCGTCAAAATGAAAGAAATATGCTTCGAAACCTAAGAAATGTTGTTCATAACGAGAAAATGAGGATCATAATGAAGGGAATATGTATTGAACCGAAAGAGATGTTGGTCTTAACGAGAAAATGAGTATAAAAATGAAGGAATGAACATAAAAACAAAGGAAACATTTTTGTAAAGATATAATGAGCATCAAAATGATGGAAATATGCATCGAAACGAAAGAAATATTATTCGTAATGAGAGAATTAACAACAAAATGAAGTAAATATGAGTCGAAACGAAGGAAATGTAGATCGTAACAAGAAAATGAACATCGAAATGAATAAAATACGCTTTCAAACAAAGGGAATGTAGATCGTAACAAGAAAATGAGCATCTAAATTAAGTTAATATGTTTCGAAATGAAGGAAATGTTGATCGTAACGAGAAAATGAGCATCAAAATGAAGAAAAAAATGCATCAAAACGAAGGAAATATTTATCGTAACGAGAAAACGACCGTCAAAAATGAAGAAAATATGTTTCGAAATGAAGGAAATATGCATCGAAAAGAGGGAAACCTTGATCATAACAAGAAATTTATCATTAAAATGAAGTAAATATGAGTCAAAACAAAGGAAATGTAGATCGTAACGATAAAATGAGCACCATAGTGGAAGAAATATGCATCAAAACGAATGAAATATTGATCGTAACGAGAAAATGAGCGTCAAAATAAATTAAATATGCATCGCGACGAAGGAAATATTGATCGTAACAAGAAAATTAGCATCAAAATGAAGAGAATACGAATAGAAACGAAGGAAATGCTGATCATAACGAGAAAATGAGCATCAAAATGGAGGAAATATGTTTCGAAATGAAAGAAATATTGATCATAACGAGAAAATGAGCATCAAAACGAAAGGGATATGCATTGAACCGAAAGAGATGTTGGTCTTAACGAGAAAATGGTATCAAGATAAAAGAAATGAGCATCAAAACGAAGGAAATGTTGTTGTAACTATAAAATGAGCATCAAAATAATGAAAGATGCATCAAAACGAAAGAATATTGTTCTTAACGAGAAAATTAACATCAAAATGAAGAAAATATGAGTCAAAACAAAGGAAATGATCATAATGAGAAAATGAGCATCAAAATGAAAGATATATGCATCTAAACAAAGGGAATGTAAATCGTAATGAGATAATGAACATCAAAATGAAGAAAATATGCACCTAAATATAGGAAATGTTGATCGTAACTAGAAAATGAGCATAAAAATGAAGGAAATATGCATCGAAAAGACGAATTGCTGATCGTAACGAGAAACTTAGCATTAAAATGAAGGAAATATGAGTCGAAATGAATGAAATGTAGATCGTAACGAGAAAATAAGTATCAAAGTGAAGGAAATATGCATCGAAACGAAGGAAATGTTGATCGTAACGAGAAAATGTGCTTCAAAAAAGGAAATATGCAACGTAACGAAGGAAATTTGGATCGTAACTTGAAAATGATCATCAAAATAAAGGAAATTTGCATCGAAATGAAGGGAATATTGATCATTACGAGAAAATGAGATCAAAATGAAGGAAATATGCATCGAAACGAAGATAATGTTGATCGTAATGAGAAAATGAGCAACAAAATGAAGTAAACGAGCATCGAAACTAACAAAATATAAATCGTAATGAGAAAATGAACATTAAAATGAAGGAAACGTACATTGAAAAGAAGAAAATGTTAATCGTAACTAGAAAATGAGCACCAAAACGAAGAAAATATTTATCGCAATGAGAAAATGATCGTCAAAATAAAGAAAATATGCATCGAAACAAAGGAAATGTTGATCATAATAAGAAAATGAGCATCAAAATAAAGGAAATATGCATCGAAACAAAGGAAATGTAGATCTTAACGAGAATATGAGCATCAGAATGAAATAAATATGCATTTATAGGAAATAATTGTTGATCATCACGAGAAAATGATCATAAAAATTAAAGCAAATGACCATCGAAACTAAGAAAATGTTGATCGTAACGAGAAAATGAGCATCAAATTAAAGGAAATTTGCATCGAAATGAAGGAAAAAATATTGATCGTAACGAGAAAATGAGCATCAAAATGAACGAAATGTGCATCGAAACAAAGAAAATATGATCTTAACAAGGAAATGAGCATCAAAATAAAGGAAATGTGCATCGAAACGAAGAACATGTTGATCGTAATGAGAAAATGAGCATTAAAATGAAGGAAATATGCAACGAAACGAAGGAAATGTTGACCATAATGAGAAAATGAGTATCAAAATGAAAGAAATATGCATTGAAACGAAGAAAATGTAGATCGTAACGAGAAAATGAGCATCAAAATGAAGGAAATATGAATCGATAGGAAATAATTGTTGATCATTATGAAAAAATGATCATCAAAATGAAGGAAATGAGCATCGAAACGAACAATATTGATCATAACAAGAAAATTAGCATCCAAACGAATGAAATATGAATAAAAAAGAAGGAAATATTAATCGTAACAAGAAAATGAGCATCAAAATGAAAGAAATATGCTTCGAAACGTAAGAAATGTTGTTCATAACGAGAAAATGAGCATCAAAATGAAGGGAATATGTATTGAACCGAAAGAGATGTTGGTCTTAACGAGTAAATGAGTATCAAAATGAAGGAATGAGCATAAAAACAAAGGAAACATTGTTGTAAAGATATAATGAGCATCAAAATGATGGAAATATGCATCGAAACGAAAGAAATATTATTCGTAATGAGAGAATTAACAACAAAATGAAGTAAATATGAGTCGAAACGAAGGAAATGTAGATCGTAACAAGAAAATGAACATCGAAATGAATAAAATACGCTTTCAAACAAAGGGAATGTAGATCGTAACAAGAAAATGAGCATCTAAATTAATTTAATATGTTTCAAAACGAAGGAAATGTTGATCGTAACGAGAAAATGAGCATCAAAATGAAGAAAAAAATGCATCAAAACGAAGGAAATATTTATCGTAATGAGAAAACGATCGTCAAAAATGAAGAAAATATGTTTCGAAATGAAGGAAATATGCATCGAAAAGAGGGAAACCTTGATCGTAACAAGAAATTTATCATTAAAATGAAGGAAATATGAGTCAAAACAAAGGAAATGTAGATCGTAACGATAAAATGAGCTCCAAAGTGGAAGAAATATGCATCAAAACGAATGAAATATTGATCGTAACGAGAAAATGAGCGTCAAAATAAAGGAAATATGCATCGCGACGAAGGAAATATTGATCGTAACAAGAAAATTAGCATCAAAATGAAGAGAATACGAATAGAAACGAAGGAAATGCTGATCATAACGAGAAAATGAGCATCAAAATGGAGGAAATATGTTTCGAAATGAAAGAAATATTGATCATAACGAGAAAATGAGCATCAAAACGAAAGGAATATGCATCGAACCGAAAGAGATGTTGGTCTTAACGAGAAAATGGTATCAAGATGAAAGAAATGAGCATCAAAACGAAGGAAATGTTGTTGTAACTAAAAAATGAGCATCAAAATAATGAAACATGCATCAAAAAGAAAGAATATTGTTCTTAACGAGAAAATTAACATCAAAATGAAGAAAATATGAGTCAAAACGAAGGAAATGTAGATCATAATGAGAAAATGAGCATCAAAATGAAAGATATATGCATCTAAACAAAGGGAATGTAAATCGTAATGAGAAAATGAACATCAAAATGAAGGAAATATGCACCTAAACATAGGAAATGTTGATCGTAACTATAAAATGAGCATAAAAATGAAGGAAATATGCATCGAAAAGACGAATTGTTGATCGTAACGAGAAACTTAGCATTAAAATGAAGGAAATATGAGTCGAAATGAAGGAAATGTAGATTGTAACGAGAAAATAAGCATCAAAGTTAAGGAAATATGCATCGAAACGAAGGAAATGTTGTTCGTAACGAGAAAATATGCTTCAAAAAAGGAAATATGCAACGTAACGAAGGAAATTTGGATCGTAACTTGAAAATGATCATCAAAATAAAGGAAATTTGCATCGAAATGAAGGTAATATTGATCATAACGAGAAAATGAGATCAAAATGAAAGAAATATGCATCGAAACGATGATAATGTTGATCGTAACGAGAAAATGAGCAACAAAATGAAGTAAACGAGCATCGAAACTAACAAAATATAAATCGTAATGAGAAAATGAACATTAAAATGAAGGAAACGTACATTAACAAGAAGAAAATGTTAATCGTAACTAGAAAATGAGCACCGAAACGAAGAAAATATTTATCGGAATGAGAAAATGATCGTCAAAATAAAGGAAATATACATCGAAACAAAGGAAATGTTGATCATAATAAGAAAAAATGAGCATCAAAATAAAGGAAATATGCATCGAAACAAAGGAAATGTAGATCTTAACGAGAATATGAGCATCAGAATGAAGTAAATATGCATTAATAGGAAATAATTATTGATCATCACGAGAAAATGATCATAAAAATTAAAGCAAATGACCATCGAAACTAAGAAAATGTTGATCGTAACGAGAAAATGAGCATCAAATTAAAGGAAATTTGCATCGAAATGAAGGAAAAAATATTGATCGTAACGAGAAAATGAGCATCAAAATGAACGAAATGTGCATCGAAACAAAGAAAATATTGATCTTAACAAGGAAATGAGCATCAAAATAAAGGAAATGTGCATCGAAACGAAGAACATGTTGATCGTAATGAGAAAATGAGCATTAAAATGAAGGAAATATGCAACGAGACGAATGAAATGTTGACCATAATGAGAAAATGAGTATCAAAATGAAAGAAATATGCATTGAAACGAAGAAAATGTAGATCGTAACGAGAAAATGAGCATCAAAATGAAGGAAATATGAATCGATAGGAAATAATTGTTGATCATTATGAAAAAATGATCATCAAAATGAAGGAAATGAGCATCGAAACGAAAAATATTGATCATAACAAGAAAATTAGCATTCAAACGAATGAAATATGAATAAAAAAGAAGGAAATATTAATCGTAACAAGAAAATGAGCATCAAAATGAAAGAAATATGCTTCGAAACCTAAGAAATGTTGTTCATAACGAGAAAATGAGCATCAAAATGAAGGGAATATGTATTGAACCGAAAGAGATGTTGGTCTTAACGAGAAAATGAGTATCAAAATGAAGGAATGAGCATAAAAACAAAGGAAACATTTTTGTAAAGATATAATGAGCATCAAAATGATGGAAATATGCATCGAAACGAAAGAAATATTATTCGTAATGAGAGAATTAACAACAAAATGAAGTAAATATGAGTCGAAACGAAGGAAATGTAGATCGTAACAAGAAAATGAACATCGAAATGAATAAAATACGCATTCAAACAAAGGGAATGTAGATCGTAACAAGAAAATGAGCATCTAAATTAAGTTAATATGTTTCGAAATGAAGGAAATGTTGATCGTAACGAGAAAATGAGCATCAAAATGAAGAAAAAAATGCATCAAAACGAAGGAAATATTTATCGTAACGAGAAAACGATCGTCCAAAATGAAGAAAATATGTTTCGAAATGAAGGAAATATGCATCGAAAAGAGGGAAACCTTGATCATAACAAGAAATTTATCATTAAAATGAAGCAAATATGAGTCAAAACAAAGGAAATGTAGATCGTAACGATAAAATGAGCACCATAGTGGAAGAAATATGCATCAAAACGAATGAAATATTGATCGTAACGAGAAAATAAGCGTCAAAATAAATTAAATATGCATCGCGACGAAGGAAATATTGATCGTAACAAGAAAATTAGCATCAAAATGAAGAGAATACGAATAGAAACGAAGGAAATGCTGATCATAATGAGAAAATGAGCATCAAAATGGAGGAAATATGTTTCGAAATGAAAGAAATATTGATCATAACGAGAAAATGAGCATCAAAACGAAAGGAATATGCATCGAACCGAAAGAGATGTTGGTCTTAACGAGAAAATGGTATCAAGATGAAAGAAATGAACATCAAAACGAAGGAAATGTTGTTGTAACTAAAAAATGAGCATCAAAATAATGAAACATGCATCAAAACGAAAGAATATTGTTCTTAACCAGAAAATTAACATCAAAATGAAGAAAATATGAGTCAAAACGAAGGAAATGTAGATCATAATGAGAAAATGAGCATCAAAATGAAAGATATATGCATCTAAACAATGGGAATGTAAATCGTAATGAGAAAATGAACATCAAAATGAAGGAAATATGCACCTAAACATAGGAAATGTTGATCGTAACTAGAAAATGAGCATAAAAATGAAGGAAATATGCATCGAAAAGACGAATTGTTGATCGTAACGAGAAACTTAGCATTAAAATGAAGGAAATATGAGTCGAAATGAAGGAAATGTAGATCGTAACGAGAAAATAAGCATCAAAGTGAAGGAAATATGCATCGAAACGAAGGAAATGTTGATCGTAACGAGAAAATGTGCTTCAAAAAAAGGAAATACGCAACGTAACGAATGAAATTTGGATCGTAACAAGAAAATGATCATCAAAATAAAGGAAATTTGCATCGAAATGAAGGTAATATTGAACATAACGAGAAAATGAGATCAAAATGAAGGAAATATGCATCGAAACGAAGATAATGTTGATCGTAACGAGAAAATGAGCAACAAAATGAAGTAAATGAGCATCGAAACTAACAAAATATAAATCGTAATGAGAAAATGAACATTAAAATGAAGGAAACGTACATTGAAAAGAAGAAAATGTTAATCGTAACTAGAAAATAAGCATCGAAATTAAGAAAATATTGATCGCAATGAGAAAATGATCGTCAAAATAAAGGAAATATGCATCGAAACAAAGGAAATGTTGATCATAATAAGAAAATGAGCATCAAAATAAAGGAAATATGCATCGAAACAAAGGAAATGTAGATCTTTACGAGAAAATGAGCATCAGAATGAAGTAAATATGCATTAATAGGAAATAATTGTTGATCATCACGAGAAAATGATCATAAAAATTAAAGCAAATGACCATCGAAACTAAGAAAATGTTGATCGTAACGAGAAAATGAGCATCAAATTAAAGGAAATTTGCATCGAAATGAAGGAAAAAATATTGATCGTAACGAGAAAATGAGCATCAAAATGAACGAAATGTGCATCGAAACAAAGAAAATATTGATCTTAACAAGGAAATGAGCATCAAAATAAAGGAAATGTGCATCGAAACGAAGAACATGTTGATCGTAATGAGAAAATGAGCATCAAAATGAAGGAAATATGCAACGAAACGAAGGAAATGTTGACCATAATGAGAAAATGAGCATCAAAATGAAAGAAATATGCATTGAAATGAAGAAAATGTAGATCGTAACGAGAAAATGAGCATCAAAATGAAGGAAATATGAATCGATATGAAATAATTGTTGATCATTATGAAAAAATGATCATCAAAATGAAGGAAATGAGCATCGAAACGAAAAAATATTGATCATAACAAGAAAATTATCATCCAAACGAATGAAATATGAATAAAAAAGAAGGAAATATTGATCGTAACAAGAAAATGAGCATCAAAATGAAAGAGATATGCTTCGAAACGAAAGAAATGTTGTTCATAATGAGAAAATGAGCATCAAAATGAAAGGAATATGTATTGAACCAAAAGAGATGTTGGTCTTAACGAGAAAATGAGTATCAAAATGAAGGAATGAGCATAAAAACAAAGGAAACATTGTTGTAAAGATATAATGAGCATCAAAATGATGGAAATATGCATCGAAACGAAAGAAATATTATTCGTAACGAGAGAATTAACAACAAAATGAAGTAAATATGAGTCGAAACGAAGGAAATGTAGATCGTAACAAGAAAATGAACATCAAAATGAATAAATTACGCTTTCAAACAAAGGGAATGTAGATCGTAACAAGAAAATGAGCATCTAAATTAAGTTAATATGTTTCGAAACGAAGGAAATGTTGATCGTAACGAGAAAATGAGCATTAAAATGAAGAAAAAAATGCATCAAAACGAAGGAAATATTTATCGTAACGAGAAAACGATCGTCAAAAATTAAGAAAATATGTTTCGAAATGAAGGAAATATGCATCGAAAAGAGGGAAACCTTGATCGTAACAAGAAATTTATCATTAAAATGAAGGAAATATGAGTCAAAACAAAGGAAATGTAGATCGTAACGATAAAATGAGCACCAAAGTGGAGGAAATATGCATCAAAACGAATGAAATATTGATCGTAACGAGAAAATGAGCGTCAAAATAAATGAAATATGCATCGCGACGAAGGAAATATTGATCGTAACAAGAAAATAAGCATCAAAATGAAAAGAATACGAATAGAAACGAAGGAAATGCTGATCATAACGAGAAAATGAGCATCAAAATGGAGGAAATATGTTTCGAAATGAAAGAAATATTGATCATAACGAGAAAATGAGCATCAAAACGAAAGGAATATGCATTGAACCGAAAGAGATGTTGGTCTTAACGAGAAAATGGTATCAAGATGAAAGAAATGAGCATCAAAACGAAGGAAATGTTGTTGTAACTATAAAATGAGCATCAAAATAATGAAACGTGCATCAAAACGAAAGAATATTGTTCTTAACGAGAAAATTAACATCAAAATAAAGAAAATATGAGTCAAAACGAAGGAAATGTAGATCATAATGAGAAAATGAGCATCAAATGAAAGATATATGCATCTAAACAAAGGGAATGTAAATCATAATGAGATAATGAACATCAAAATGAAGGAAATATGCACCTAAACATAGGAAATGTTGATCGTAACTAGAAAATGAGCATAAAAATGAAGGAAATATGCATCGAAAAGACGAATTGCTGATCGTAACGAGAAACTTAGCATTAAAATGAAGGAAATATGAGTCGAAATGAATGAAATGTAGATCGTAACGAGAAAATAAGCATCAAAGTGAAGGAAATATGTATCGAAACGAAGGAAATATTGATCGTAACGAGAAAATGTGCTTCAAAAAAGGAAATATGCAACGTAACGAAGGAAATTTGGATCGTAACTTGAAAATGATCATCAAAATAAAGGAAATTTGCATCGAAATGAATGTAATATTGATCATAACGAGAAAATGAGATCAAAATGAAGGAAATATGCATCGAAACGAAGATAATGTTGATCGTAACGAGAAAATGAGCAACAAAATGAAGTAAACGAGCATCGAAACTAACAAAATATAAATCGTAATGAAAAAATGAACATTAAAATGAAGGAAACGTACATTGAAAAGAAGAAAATGTTAATCGTAACTAGAAAATGAGCATCAAAACGAAGAAAATATTTATCGCAATGAGAAAATGATCGTCAAAATAGAGGAAATATGCATCGAAACAAAGGAAATGTTGATCATAATAAGAAAATGAGCATCAAAATAAAGGAAATATGCATCGAAACAAAGGAATTGTAGATCTTAACGAGAATATGAGCATCAGAATGAAGTAAATATGCATTTATAGGAAATAATTGTTGATCATCACGAGAAAATGATCATAAAAATTAAAGCAAATGACCATCGAAACTAAGAAAATGTTGATCGTAACGAGAAAATGAGCATCAAATTAAAGGAAATTTGCATCGAAATGAAGGAAAAATTTTTGATCGTAACGAGAAAATGAGCATCAAAATGAACGAAATGTGCATCGAAACAAAAAAAATATTGATCTTAACAAGGAAATGAGCATCAAAATAAAGGAAATGTGGATCGAAACGAAGAACATGTTGATCGTAATGAGAAAATGAGCGTTAAAATGAAGAAAATATGCAACGAAACGAAGGAAATGTTGACCATAATGAGAAAATGAGCATCAAAATGAAAGAAATATGCATTGAAACGAAGAAAATGTAGATCGTAACGAGAAAATGAGCATCAAAATGAAGGAAATATGAATCGATAGGAAATAATTGTTGATCATTATGAAAAAATGATCATCAAAATGAAGGAAATGAGCATCGAAACGAAAAAATATTGATCATAACAAGAAAATTAGCATCCAAACGAATGAAATATGAATAAAAAAGAAGGAAATATTGATCGTAACAAGAAAATGAGCATCAAAATGAAAGAAATATGCTTCGAAACGAAAGAAATGTTGTTCATAATGAGAAAATGAGCATCAAAATGAAGGGAATATGTATTGAACCGAAAGAGATGTTGGTCTTAATGAGAAAATGAGTATCAAAATGAAGGAATGTGCATAAAAACAAAGGAAACATTGTTTTAAAGATATAATGAGCATCAAAATGATGGAAATATGCATCGAAACGAAAGAAATATTATTCGTAACGAGAGAATTAACAACAAAATGAAGTAAATATGAGTCGAAACGAAGGAAATATAGATCGTAACAAGAAAGTGAACATCGAAATGAATAAAATACGCTTTCAATCAAAGGGAATGTAGATCGTAACAAGAAAATGAGCATCTAAATTAAGTTAATATGTTTCGAAATGAAGGAAATGTTGATCGTAACGAGAAAATGAGCATCAAAATGAAGAAAAAAATGCATCAAAACGAAGGAAATATTTATCGTAATGAGAAAAGGATCGTAAAAATGAAGGAAATATGTTTCGAAATGAAGGAAATATGCATCGAAAAGAGGGAAACCTTGATCATAACCAGAAATTTATCATTAAAATGAAGAAAATATGAGTCAAAGCAAAGGAAATGTAGATCGTAACGATAAAATGAGCACCAAAGTGGAGGAAATATGCATCAAAACGAATGAAATATTGATCGTAACGAGAAAATGAGCGTCAAAATAAAGAAAATATGCATCGCGACAAAGGAAATATTGATCGTAACAAGAAAATAAGCATCAAAATGAAGGGAATACGAATAGAAATGAAGGAAATGCTGATCATAACGAGAAAATGAGCATCAAAATGGAGGAAATATGTTTCGAAATGAAAGAAATATTGATCATAACGAGAAAATAAGCATCAAAACGAAAGGAATATGCATCGAACCGAAAGAGATGTTGGTCTTAACGAGAAAATGGTATCAAGATGAAAGAAATGAGCATCAAAACGAAGGAAATGTTGTTGTAACTATAAAATGAGCATCAAAATAATGAAACATGCATCAAAACGAAAGAATATTGTTCGTAACGAGAAAATTAACATCAAAATGAAGAAAATATGAGTCAAAACGAAGGAAATGTAGATCATAATGAGAAAATGAGCATCAAAATGAAAGATATATGCATCTAAACAATGGGAATGTAAATCGTAATGAGAAAATGAACATCAAAATGAAGGAAATATGCACCTAAACATAGGAAATGTTGATCGTAACTAGAAAATGAGCATAAAAATGAAGGAAATATGCATCGAAAAGACGAATTGTTGATCGTAACGAGAAACTTAGCATTAAAATGAAGGAAATATGAGTCGAAATGAAGGAAATGTAGATCGTAACGAGAAAATAAGCATCAAAGTGAAGGAAATATGCATCGAAACGAAGGAAATGTTGATCGTAACGAGAAAATGTGCTTCAAAAAAAGGAAATACGCAACGTAACGAAGGAAATTTGGATCGTAACTAGAAAATGATCATCAAAATAAAGGAAATTTGCATCGAAATGAAGGTAATATTGAACATAACGAGAAAATGAGATCAAAATGAAGGAAATATGCATCGAAACGAAGATAATGTTGATCGTAACGAGAAAATGAGCAACAAAATGAAGTAAATGAGCATCGAAACTAACAAAATATAAATCGTAATGAGAAAATGAACATTAAAATGAAGGAAACGTACATTGAAAAGAAGAAAATGTTAATCGTAACTAGAAAATAAGCATCGAAAATAAGAAAATATTGATCGCAATGAGAAAATGATCGTCAAAATAAAGGAAATATGCATCGAAACAAAGGAAATGTTGATCATAATAAGAAAATGAGCATCAAAATAAAGGAAATATGCATCGAAACAAAGGAAATGTAGATCTTTACGAGAAAATGAGCATCAGAATGAAGTAAATATGCATTAATAGGAAATAATTGTTGATCATCACGAGAAAATGATCATAAAAATTAAAGCAAATGACCATCGAAACTAAGAAAATGTTGATCGTAACGAGAAAATGAGCATCAAATTAAAGGAAATTTGCATCGAAATGAAGGAAAAAATATTGATCGTAACGAGAAAATGAGCATCAAAATGAACGAAATGTGCATCGAAACAAAGAAAATATTGATCTTAACAAGGAAATGAGCATCAAAATAAAGGAAATGTGCATCGAAACGAAGAACATGTTGATCGTAATGAGAAAATGAGCATCAAAATGAAGGAAATATGCAACGAAACGAAGGAAATGTTGACCATAATGAGAAAATGAGCATCAAAATGAAAGAAATATGCATTGAAATGAAGAAAATGTAGATCGTAACGAGAAAATGAGCATCAAAATGAAGGAAATATGAATCGATATGAAATAATTGTTGATCATTATGAAAAAATGATCATCAAAATGAAGGAAATGAGCATCGAAACGAAAAAATATTGATCATAACAAGAAAATTAGCATCCAAACGAATGAAATATGAATAAAAAAGAAGGAAATATTGATCGTAACAAGAAAATGAGCATCAAAATGAAAGAGATATGCTTCGAAACGAAAGAAATGTTGTTCATAATGAGAAAATGAGCATCAAAATGAAAGGAATATGTATTGAACCAAAAGAGATGTTGGTCTTAACGAGAAAATGAGTATCAAAATGAAGGAATGAGCATAAAAACAAAGGAAACATTGTTGTAAAGATATAATGAGCATCAAAATGATGGAAATATGCATCGAAACGAAAGAAATATTATTCGTAACGAGAGAATTAACAACAAAATGAAGTAAATATGAGTCGAAACGAAGGAAATATAGATCGTAACAAGAAAGTGAACATCGAAATGAATAAAATACGCTTTCAATCAAAGGGAATGTAGATCGTAACAAGAAAATGAGCATCTAAATTAAGTTAATATGTTTCGAAATGAAGGAAATGTTGATCGTAACGAGAAAATGAGCATCAAAATGAAGAAAAAAATGCATCAAAACGAAGGAAATATTTATCGTAATGAGAAAAGGATCGTAAAAATGAAGGAAATATGTTTCGAAATGAAGGAAATATGCATCGAAAAGAGGGAAACCTTGATCATAACCAGAAATTTATCATTAAAATGAAGAAAATATGAGTCAAAGCAAAGGAAATGTAGATCGTAACGATAAAATGAGCACCAAAGTGGAGGAAATATGCATCAAAACGAATGAAATATTGATCGTAACGAGAAAATGAGCGTCAAAATAAAGAAAATATGCATCGCGACAAAGGAAATATTGATCGTAACAAGAAAATAAGCATCAAAATGAAGGGAATACGAATAGAAATGAAGGAAATGCTGATCATAACGAGAAAATGAGCATCAAAATGGAGGAAATATGTTTCGAAATGAAAGAAATATTGATCATAACGAGAAAATAAGCATCAAAACGAAAGGAATATGCATCGAACCGAAAGAGATGTTGGTCTTAACGAGAAAATGGTATCAAGATGAAAGAAATGAGCATCAAAACGAAGGAAATGTTGTTGTAACTATAAAATGAGCATCAAAATAATGAAACATGCATCAAAACGAAAGAATATTGTTCGTAACGAGAAAATTAACATCAAAATGAAGAAAATATGAGTCAAAACGAAGGAAATGTAGATCATAATGAGAAAATGAGCATCAAAATGAAAGATATATGCATCTAAACAATGGGAATGTAAATCGTAATGAGAAAATGAACATCAAAATGAAGGAAATATGCACCTAAACATAGGAAATGTTGATCGTAACTAGAAAATGAGCATAAAAATGAAGGAAATATGCATCGAAAAGACGAATTGTTGATCGTAACGAGAAACTTAGCATTAAAATGAAGGAAATATGAGTCGAAATGAAGGAAATGTAGATCGTAACGAGAAAATAAGCATCAAAGTGAAGGAAATATGCATCGAAACGAAGGAAATGTTGATCGTAACGAGAAAATGTGCTTCAAAAAAAGGAAATACGCAACGTAACGAAGGAAATTTGGATCGTAACTAGAAAATGATCATCAAAATAAAGGAAATTTGCATCGAAATGAAGGTAATATTGAACATAACGAGAAAATGAGATCAAAATGAAGGAAATATGCATCGAAACGAAGATAATGTTGATCGTAACGAGAAAATGAGCAACAAAATGAAGTAAATGAGCATCGAAACTAACAAAATATAAATCGTAATGAGAAAATGAACATTAAAATGAAGGAAACGTACATTGAAAAGAAGAAAATGTTAATCGTAACTAGAAAATAAGCATCGAAATTAAGAAAATATTGATCGCAATGAGAAAATGATCGTCAAAATAAAGGAAATATGCATCGAAACAAAGGAAATGTTGATCATAATAAGAAAATGAGCATCAAAATAAAGGAAATATGCATCGAAACAAAGGAAATGTAGATCTTTACGAGAAAATGAGCATCAGAATGAAGTAAATATGCATTAATAGGAAATAATTGTTGATCATCACGAGAAAATGATCATAAAAATTAAAGCAAATGACCATCGAAACTAAGAAAATGTTGATCGTAACGAGAAAATGAGCATCAAATTAAAGGAAATTTGCATCGAAATGAAGGAAAAAATATTGATCGTAACGAGAAAATGAGCATCAAAATGAACGAAATGTGCATCGAAACAAAGAAAATATTGATCTTAACAAGGAAATGAGCATCAAAATAAAGGAAATGTGCATCGAAACGAAGAACATGTTGATCGTAATGAGAAAATGAGCATCAAAATGAAGGAAATATGCAACGAAACGAAGGAAATGTTGACCATAATGAGAAAATGAGCATCAAAATGAAAGAAATATGCATTGAAATGAAGAAAATGTAGATCGTAACGAGAAAATGAGCATCAAAATGAAGGAAATATGAATCGATATGAAATAATTGTTGATCATTATGAAAAAATGATCATCAAAATGAAGGAAATGAGCATCGAAACGAAAAAATATTGATCATAACAAGAAAATTAGCATCCAAACGAATGAAATATGAATAAAAAAGAAGGAAATATTGATCGTAACAAGAAAATGAGCATCAAAATGAAAGAGATATGCTTCGAAACGAAAGAAATGTTGTTCATAATGAGAAAATGAGCATCAAAATGAAAGGAATATGTATTGAACCAAAAGAGATGTTGGTCTTAACGAGAAAATGAGTATTAAAATGAAGGAATGAGCATAAAAACAAAGGAAACATTGTTGTAAAGATATAATGAGCATCAAAATGATGGAAATATGCATCGAAACGAAAGAAATATTATTCGTAACGAGAGAATTAACAACAAAATGAAGTAAATATGAGTCGAAACGAAGGAAATGTAGATCGTAACAAGAAAATGAACATCAAAATGAATAAATTACGCTTTCAAACAAAGGGAATGTAGATCGTAACAAGAAAATGAGCATCTAAATTAAGTTAATATGTTTCGAAACGAAGGAAATGTTGATCGTAACGAGAAAATGAGCATTAAAATGAAGAAAAAAATGCATCAAAACGAAGGAAATATTTATCGTAACGAGAAAACGATCGTCAAAAATTAAGAAAATATGTTTCGAAATGAAGGAAATATGCATCGAAAAGAGGGAAACCTTGATCGTAACAAGAAATTTATCATTAAAATGAAGGAAATATGAGTCAAAACAAAGGAAATGTAGATCGTAACGATAAAATGAGCACCAAAGTGGAGGAAATATGCATCAAAACGAATGAAATATTGATCGTAACGAGAAAATGAGCGTCAAAATAAATGAAATATGCATCGCGACGAAGGAAATATTGATCGTAACAAGAAAATAAGCATCAAAATGAAAAGAATACGAATAGAAACGAAGGAAATGCTGATCATAACGAGAAAATGAGCATCAAAATGGAGGAAATATGTTTCGAAATGAAAGAAATATTGATCATAACGAGAAAATGAGCATCAAAACGAAAGGAATATGCATTGAACCGAAAGAGATGTTGGTCTTAACGAGAAAATGGTATCAAGATGAAAGAAATGAGCATCAAAACGAAGGAAATGTTGTTGTAACTATAAAATGAGCATCAAAATAATGAAACGTGCATCAAAACGAAAGAATATTGTTCTTAACGAGAAAATTAACATCAAAATAAAGAAAATATGAGTCAAAACGAAGGAAATGTAGATCATAATGAGAAAATGAGCATCAAATGAAAGATATATGCATCTAAACAAAGGGAATGTAAATCATAATGAGATAATGAACATCAAAATGAAGGAAATATGCACCTAAACATAGGAAATGTTGATCGTAACTAGAAAATGAGCATAAAAATGAAGGAAATATGCATCGAAAAGACGAATTGCTGATCGTAACGAGAAACTTAGCATTAAAATGAAGGAAATATGAGTCGAAATGAATGAAATGTAGATCGTAACGAGAAAATAAGCATCAAAGTGAAGGAAATATGTATCGAAACGAAGGAAATATTGATCGTAACGAGAAAATGTGCTTCAAAAAAGGAAATATGCAACGTAACGAAGGAAATTTGGATCGTAACTTGAAAATGATCATCAAAATAAAGGAAATTTGCATCGAAATGAATGTAATATTGATCATAACGAGAAAATGAGATCAAAATGAAGGAAATATGCATCGAAACGAAGATAATGTTGATCGTAACGAGAAAATGAGCAACAAAATGAAGTAAACGAGCATCGAAACTAACAAAATATAAATCGTAATGAAAAAATGAACATTAAAATGAAGGAAACGTACATTGAAAAGAAGAAAATGTTAATCGTAACTAGAAAATGAGCATCAAAACGAAGAAAATATTTATCGCAATGAGAAAATGATCGTCAAAATAGAGGAAATATGCATCGAAACAAAGGAAATGTTGATCATAATAAGAAAATGAGCATCAAAATAAAGGAAATATGCATCGAAACAAAGGAATTGTAGATCTTAACGAGAATATGAGCATCAGAATGAAGTAAATATGCATTTATAGGAAATAATTGTTGATCATCACGAGAAAATGATCATAAAAATTAAAGCAAATGACCATCGAAACTAAGAAAATGTTGATCGTAACGAGAAAATGAGCATCAAATTAAAGGAAATTTGCATCGAAATGAAGGAAAAATTTTTGATCGTAACGAGAAAATGAGCATCAAAATGAACGAAATGTGCATCGAAACAAAAAAAATATTGATCTTAACAAGGAAATGAGCATCAAAATAAAGGAAATGTGGATCGAAACGAAGAACATGTTGATCGTAATGAGAAAATGAGCGTTAAAATGAAGAAAATATGCAACGAAACGAAGGAAATGTTGACCATAATGAGAAAATGAGCATCAAAATGAAAGAAATATGCATTGAAACGAAGAAAATGTAGATCGTAACGAGAAAATGAGCATCAAAATGAAGGAAATATGAATCGATAGGAAATAATTGTTGATCATTATGAAAAAATGATCATCAAAATGAAGGAAATGAGCATCGAAACGAAAAAATATTGATCATAACAAGAAAATTAGCATCCAAACGAATGAAATATGAATAAAAAAGAAGGAAATATTGATCGTAACAAGAAAATGAGCATCAAAATGAAAGAAATATGCTTCGAAACGAAAGAAATGTTGTTCATAATGAGAAAATGAGCATCAAAATGAAGGGAATATGTATTGAACCGAAAGAGATGTTGGTCTTAATGAGAAAATGAGTATCAAAATGAAGGAATGTGCATAAAAACAAAGGAAACATTGTTTTAAAGATATAATGAGCATCAAAATGATGGAAATATGCATCGAAACGAAAGAAATATTATTCGTAACGAGAGAATTAACAACAAAATGAAGTAAATATGAGTCGAAACGAAGGAAATATAGATCGTAACAAGAAAGTGAACATCGAAATGAATAAAATACGCTTTCAATCAAAGGGAATGTAGATCGTAACAAGAAAATGAGCATCTAAATTAAGTTAATATGTTTCGAAATGAAGGAAATGTTGATCGTAACGAGAAAATGAGCATCAAAATGAAGAAAAAAATGCATCAAAACGAAGGAAATATTTATCGTAATGAGAAAAGGATCGTAAAAAATGAAGGAAATATGTTTCGAAATGAAGGAAATATGCATCGAAAAGAGGGAAACCTTGATCATAACCAGAAATTTATCATTAAAATGAAGAAAATATGAGTCAAAGCAAAGGAAATGTAGATCGTAACGATAAAATGAGCACCAAAGTGGAGGAAATATGCATCAAAACGAATGAAATATTGATCGTAACGAGAAAATGAGCGTCAAAATAAAGAAAATATGCATCGCGACAAAGGAAATATTGATCGTAACAAGAAAATAAGCATCAAAATGAAGGGAATACGAATAGAAATGAAGGAAATGCTGATCATAACGAGAAAATGAGCATCAAAATGGAGGAAATATGTTTCGAAATGAAAGAAATATTGATCATAACGAGAAAATAAGCATCAAAACGAAAGGAATATGCATCGAACCGAAAGAGATGTTGGTCTTAACGAGAAAATGGTATCAAGATGAAAGAAATGAGCATCAAAACGAAGGAAATGTTGTTGTAACTATAAAATGAGCATCAAAATAATGAAACATGCATCAAAACGAAAGAATATTGTTCGTAACGAGAAAATTAACATCAAAATGAAGAAAATATGAGTCAAAACGAAGGAAATGTAGATCATAATGAGAAAATGAGCATCAAAATGAAAGATATATGCATCTAAACAATGGGAATGTAAATCGTAATGAGAAAATGAACATCAAAATGAAGGAAATATGCACCTAAACATAGGAAATGTTGATCGTAACTAGAAAATGAGCATAAAAATGAAGGAAATATGCATCGAAAAGACGAATTGTTGATCGTAACGAGAAACTTAGCATTAAAATGAAGGAAATATGAGTCGAAATGAAGGAAATGTAGATCGTAACGAGAAAATAAGCATCAAAGTGAAGGAAATATGCATCGAAACGAAGGAAATGTTGATCGTAACGAGAAAATGTGCTTCAAAAAAAGGAAATACGCAACGTAACGAAGTAAATTTGGATCGTAACTAGAAAATGATCATCAAAATAAAGGAAATTTGCATCGAAATGAAGGTAATATTGAACATAACGAGAAAATGAGATCAAAATGAAGGAAATATGCATCGAAACGAAGATAATGTTGATCGTAACGAGAAAATGAGCAACAAAATGAAGTAAATGAGCATCGAAACTAACAAAATATAAATCGTAATGAGAAAATGAACATTAAAATGAAGGAAACGTACATTGAAAAGAAGAAAATGTTAATCGTAACTAGAAAATAAGCATCGAAATTAAGAAAATATTGATCGCAATGAGAAAATGATCGTCAAAATAAAGGAAATATGCATCGAAACAAAGGAAATGTTGATCATAATAAGAAAATGAGCATCAAAATAAAGGAAATATGCATCGAAACAAAGGAAATGTAGATCTTTACGAGAAAATGAGCATCAGAATGAAGTAAATATGCATTAATAGGAAATAATTGTTGATCATCACGAGAAAATGATCATAAAAATTAAAGCAAATAACCATCGAAACTAAGAAAATGTTGATCGTAACGAGAAAATGAGCATCAAATTAAAGGAAATTTGCATCGAAATGAAGGAAAAAATATTGATCGTAACGAGAAAATGAGCATCAAAATGAACGAAATGTGCATCGAAACAAAGAAAATATTGATCTTAACAAGGAAATGAGCATCAAAATAAAGGAAATGTGCATCGAAACGAAGAACATGTTGATCGTAATGAGAAAATGAGCATCAAAATGAAGGAAATATGCAACGAAACGAAGGAAATGTTGACCATAATGAGAAAATGAGCATCAAAATGAAAGAAATATGCATTGAAATGAAGAAAATGTAGATCGTAACGAGAAAATGAGCATCAAAATGAAGGAAATATGAATCGATATGAAATAATTGTTGATCATTATGAAAAAATGATCATCAAAATGAAGGAAATGAGCATCGAAACGAAAAAATATTGATCATAACAAGAAAATTAGCATCCAAACGAATGAAATATGAATAAAAAAGAAGGAAATATTGATCGTAACAAGAAAATGAGCATCAAAATGAAAGAGATATGCTTCGAAACGAAAGAAATGTTGTTCATAATGAGAAAATGAGCATCAAAATGAAAGGAATATGTATTGAACCAAAAGAGATGTTGGTCTTAACGAGAAAATGAGTATCAAAATGAAGGAATGAGCATAAAAACAAAGGAAACATTGTTGTAAAGATATAATGAGCATCAAAATGATGGAAATATGCATCGAAACGAAAGAAATATTATTCGTAACGAGAGAATTAACAACAAAATGAAGTAAATATGAGTCGAAACGAAGGAAATGTAGATCGTAACAAGAAAATGAACATCAAAATGAATAAATTACGCTTTCAAACAAAGGGAATGTAGATCGTAACAAGAAAATGAGCATCTAAATTAAGTTAATATGTTTCGAAACGAAGGAAATGTTGATCGTAACGAGAAAATGAGCATTAAAATGAAGAAAAAAATGCATCAAAACGAAGGAAATATTTATCGTAACGAGAAAACGATCGTCAAAAATTAAGAAAATATGTTTCGAAATGAAGGAAATATGCATCGAAAAGAGGGAAACCTTGATCGTAACAAGAAATTTATCATTAAAATGAAGGAAATATGAGTCAAAACAAAGGAAATGTAGATCGTAACGATAAAATGAGCACCAAAGTGGAGGAAATATGCATCAAAACGAATGAAATATTGATCGTAACGAGAAAATGAGCGTCAAAATAAATGAAATATGCATCGCGACGAAGGAAATATTGATCGTAACAAGAAAATAAGCATCAAAATGAAAAGAATACGAATAGAAACGAAGGAAATGCTGATCATAACGAGAAAATGAGCATCAAAATGGAGGAAATATGTTTCGAAATGAAAGAAATATTGATCATAACGAGAAAATGAGCATCAAAACGAAAGGAATATGCATTGAACCGAAAGAGATGTTGGTCTTAACGAGAAAATGGTATCAAGATGAAAGAAATGAGCATCAAAACGAAGGAAATGTTGTTGTAACTATAAAATGAGCATCAAAATAATGAAACGTGCATCAAAACGAAAGAATATTGTTCTTAACGAGAAAATTAACATCAAAATAAAGAAAATATGAGTCAAAACGAAGGAAATGTAGATCATAATGAGAAAATGAGCATCAAATGAAAGATATATGCATCTAAACAAAGGGAATGTAAATCATAATGAGATAATGAACATCAAAATGAAGGAAATATGCACCTAAACATAGGAAATGTTGATCGTAACTAGAAAATGAGCATAAAAATGAAGGAAATATGCATCGAAAAGACGAATTGCTGATCGTAACGAGAAACTTAGCATTAAAATGAAGGAAATATGAGTCGAAATGAATGAAATGTAGATCGTAACGAGAAAATAAGCATCAAAGTGAAGGAAATATGTATCGAAACGAAGGAAATATTGATCGTAACGAGAAAATGTGCTTCAAAAAAGGAAATATGCAACGTAACGAAGGAAATTTGGATCGTAACTTGAAAATGATCATCAAAATAAAGGAAATTTGCATCGAAATGAATGTAATATTGATCATAACGAGAAAATGAGATCAAAATGAAGGAAATATGCATCGAAACGAAGATAATGTTGATCGTAACGAGAAAATGAGCAACAAAATGAAGTAAACGAGCATCGAAACTAACAAAATATAAATCGTAATGAAAAAATGAACATTAAAATGAAGGAAACGTACATTGAAAAGAAGAAAATGTTAATCGTAACTAGAAAATGAGCATCAAAACGAAGAAAATATTTATCGCAATGAGAAAATGATCGTCAAAATAGAGAAAATATGCATCGAAACAAAGGAAATGTTGATCATAATAAGAAAATGAGCATCAAAATAAAGGAAATATGCATCGAAACAAAGGAATTGTAGATCTTAACGAGAATATGAGCATCAGAATGAAGTAAATATGCATTTATAGGAAATAATTGTTGATCATCACGAGAAAATGATCATAAAAATTAAAGCAAATGACCATCAAAACTAAGAAAATGTTGATCGTAACGAGAAAATGAGCATCAAATTAAAGGAAATTTGCATCGAAATGAAGGAAAAATTTTTGATCGTAACGAGAAAATGAGCATCAAAATGAACGAAATGTGCATCGAAACAAAAAAAATATTGATCTTAACAAGGAAATGAGCATCAAAATAAAGGAAATGTGGATCGAAACGAAGAACATGTTGATCGTAATGAGAAAATGAGCGTTAAAATGAAGAAAATATGCAACGAAACGAAGGAAATGTTGACCATAATGAGAAAATGAGCATCAAAATGAAAGAAATATGCATTGAAACGAAGAAAATGTAGATCGTAACGAGAAAATGAGCATCAAAATGAAGGAAATATGAATCGATAGGAAATAATTGTTGATCATTATGAAAAAATGATCATCAAAATGAAGGAAATGAGCATCGAAACGAAAAAATATTGATCATAACAAGAAAATTAGCATCCAAACGAATGAAATATGAATAAAAAAGAAGGAAATATTGATCGTAACAAGAAAATGAGCATCAAAATGAAAGAAATATGCTTCGAAACGAAAGAAATGTTGTTCATAATGAGAAAATGAGCATCAAAATGAAGGGAATATGTATTGAACCGAAAGAGATGTTGGTCTTAATGAGAAAATGAGTATCAAAATGAAGGAATGTGCATAAAAACAAAGGAAACATTGTTTTAAAGATATAATGAGCATCAAAATGATGGAAATATGCATCGAAACGAAAGAAATATTATTCGTAACGAGAGAATTAACAACAAAATGAAGTAAATATGAGTCGAAACGAAGGAAATATAGATCGTAACAAGAAAGTGAACATCGAAATGAATAAAATACGCTTTCAATCAAAGGGAATGTAGATCGTAACAAGAAAATGAGCATCTAAATTAAGTTAATATGTTTCGAAATGAAGGAAATGTTGATCGTAACGAGAAAATGAGCATCAAAATGAAGAAAAAAATGCATCAAAACGAAGGAAATATTTATCGTAATGAGAAAAGGATCGTAAAAAATGAAGGAAATATGTTTCGAAATGAAGGAAATATGCATCGAAAAGAGGGAAACCTTGATCATAACCAGAAATTTATCATTAAAATGAAGAAAATATGAGTCAAAGCAAAGGAAATGTAGATCGTAACGATAAAATGAGCACCAAAGTGGAGGAAATATGCATCAAAACGAATGAAATATTGATCGTAACGAGAAAATGAGCGTCAAAATAAAGAAAATATGCATCGCGACAAAGGAAATATTGATCGTAACAAGAAAATAAGCATCAAAATGAAGGGAATACGAATAGAAATGAAGGAAATGCTGATCATAACGAGAAAATGAGCATCAAAATGGAGGAAATATGTTTCGAAATGAAAGAAATATTGATCATAACGAGAAAATAAGCATCAAAACGAAAGGAATATGCATCGAACCGAAAGAGATGTTGGTCTTAACGAGAAAATGGTATCAAGATGAAAGAAATGAGCATCAAAACGAAGGAAATGTTGTTGTAACTATAAAATGAGCATCAAAATAATGAAACATGCATCAAAACGAAAGAATATTGTTCGTAACGAGAAAATTAACATCAAAATGAAGAAAATATGAGTCAAAACGAAGGAAATGTAGATCATAATGAGAAAATGAGCATCAAAATGAAAGATATATGCATCTAAACAATGGGAATGTAAATCGTAATGAGAAAATGAACATCAAAATGAAGGAAATATGCACCTAAACATAGGAAATGTTGATCGTAACTAGAAAATGAGCATAAAAATGAAGGAAATATGCATCGAAAAGACGAATTGTTGATCGTAACGAGAAACTTAGCATTAAAATGAAGGAAATATGAGTCGAAATGAAGGAAATGTAGATCGTAACGAGAAAATAAGCATCAAAGTGAAGGAAATATGCATCGAAACGAAGGAAATGTTGATCGTAACGAGAAAATGTGCTTCAAAAAAAGGAAATACGCAACGTAACGAAGGAAATTTGGATCGTAACTAGAAAATGATCATCAAAATAAAGGAAATTTGCATCGAAATGAAGGTAATATTGAACATAACGAGAAAATGAGATCAAAATGAAGGAAATATGCATCGAAACGAAGATAATGTTGATCGTAACGAGAAAATGAGCAACAAAATGAAGTAAATGAGCATCGAAACTAACAAAATATAAATCGTAATGAGAAAATGAACATTAAAATGAAGGAAACGTACATTGAAAAGAAGAAAATGTTAATCGTAACTAGAAAATAAGCATCGAAATTAAGAAAATATTGATCGCAATGAGAAAATGATCGTCAAAATAAAGGAAATATGCATCGAAACAAAGGAAATGTTGATCATAATAAGAAAATGAGCATCAAAATAAAGGAAATATGCATCGAAACAAAGGAAATGTAGATCTTTACGAGAAAATGAGCATCAGAATGAAGTAAATATGCATTAATAGGAAATAATTGTTGATCATCACGAGAAAATGATCATAAAAATTAAAGCAAATGACCATCGAAACTAAGAAAATGTTGATCGTAACGAGAAAATGAGCATCAAATTAAAGGAAATTTGCATCGAAATGAAGGAAAAAATATTGATCGTAACGAGAAAATGAGCATCAAAATGAACGAAATGTGCATCGAAACAAAGAAAATATTGATCTTAACAAGGAAATGAGCATCAAAATAAAGGAAATGTGCATCGAAACGAAGAACATGTTGATCGTAATGAGAAAATGAGCATCAAAATGAAGGAAATATGCAACGAAACGAAGGAAATGTTGACCATAATGAGAAAATGAGCATCAAAATGAAAGAAATATGCATTGAAATGAAGAAAATGTAGATCGTAACGAGAAAATGAGCATCAAAATGAAGGAAATATGAATCGATATGAAATAATTGTTGATCATTATGAAAAAATGATCATCAAAATGATGGAAATGAGCATCGAAACGAAAAAATATTGATCATAACAAGAAAATTAGCATCCAAACGAATGAAATATGAATAAAAAAGAAGGAAATATTGATCGTAACAAGAAAATGAGCATCAAAATGAAAGAGATATGCTTCGAAACGAAAGAAATGTTGTTCATAATGAGAAAATGAGCATCAAAATGAAAGGAATATGTATTGAACCAAAAGAGATGTTGGTCTTAACGAGAAAATGAGTATCAAAATGAAGGAATGAGCATAAAAACAAAGGAAACATTGTTGTAAAGATATAATGAGCATCAAAATGATGGAAATATGCATCGAAACGAAAGAAATATTATTCGTAACGAGAGAATTAACAACAAAATGAAGTAAATATGAGTCGAAACGAAGGAAATGTAGATCGTAACAAGAAAATGAACATCAAAATGAATAAATTACGCTTTCAAACAAAGGGAATGTAGATCGTAACAAGAAAATGAGCATCTAAATTAAGTTAATATGTTTCGAAACGAAGGAAATGTTGATCGTAACGAGAAAATGAGCATTAAAATGAAGAAAAAAATGCATCAAAACGATGGAAATATTTATCGTAACGAGAAAACGATCGTCAAAAATTAAGAAAATATGTTTCGAAATGAAGGAAATATGCATCGAAAAGAGGGAAACCTTGATCGTAACAAGAAATTTATCATTAAAATGAAGGAAATATGAGTCAAAACAAAGGAAATGTAGATCGTAACGATAAAATGAGCACCAAAGTGGAGGAAATATGCATCAAAACGAATGAAATATTGATCGTAACGAGAAAATGAGCGTCAAAATAAATGAAATATGCATCGCGACGAAGGAAATATTGATCGTAACAAGAAAATAAGCATCAAAATGAAAAGAATACGAATAGAAACGAAGGAAATGCTGATCATAACGAGAAAATGAGCATCAAAATGGAGGAAATATGTTTCGAAATGAAAGAAATATTGATCATAACGAGAAAATGAGCATCAAAACGAAAGGAATATGCATTGAACCGAAAGAGATGTTGGTCTTAACGAGAAAATGGTATCAAGATGAAAGAAATGAGCATCAAAACGAAGGAAATGTTGTTGTAACTATAAAATGAGCATCAAAATAATGAAACGTGCATCAAAACGAAAGAATATTGTTCTTAACGAGAAAATTAACATCAAAATAAAGAAAATATGAGTCAAAACGAAGGAAATGTAGATCATAATGAGAAAATGAGCATCAAATGAAAGATATATGCATCTAAACAAAGGGAATGTAAATCATAATGAGATAATGAACATCAAAATGAAGGAAATATGCACCTAAACATAGGAAATGTTGATCGTAACTAGAAAATGAGCATAAAAATGAAGGAAATATGCATCGAAAAGACGAATTGCTGATCGTAACGAGAAACTTAGCATTAAAATGAAGGAAATATGAGTCGAAATGAATGAAATGTAGATCGTAACGAGAAAATAAGCATCAAAGTGAAGGAAATATGTATCGAAACGAAGGAAATATTGATCGTAACGAGAAAATGTGCTTCAAAAAAGGAAATATGCAACGTAACGAAGGAAATTTGGATCGTAACTTGAAAATGATCATCAAAATAAAGGAAATTTGCATCGAAATGAATGTAATATTGATCATAACGAGAAAATGAGATCAAAATGAAGGAAATATGCATCGAAACGAAGATAATGTTGATCGTAACGAGAAAATGAGCAACAAAATGAAGTAAACGAGCATCGAAAACTAACAAAATATAAATCGTAATGAAAAAATGAACATTAAAATGAAGGAAACGTACATTGAAAAGAAGAAAATGTTAATCGTAACTAGAAAATGAGCATCAAAACGAAGAAAATATTTATCGCAATGAGAAAATGATCGTCAAAATAGAGGAAATATGCATCGAAACAAAGGAAATGTTGATCATAATAAGAAAATGAGCATCAAAATAAAGGAAATATGCATCGAAACAAAGGAATTGTATATCTTAACGAGAATATGAGCATCAGAATGAAGTAAATATGTATTTATAGGAAATAATTGTTGATCATCACGAGAAAATGATCATAAAAATTAAAGCAAATGACCATCGAAACTAAGAAAATGTTGATCGTAACGAGAAAATGAGCATCAAATTAAAGGAAATTTGCATCGAAATGAAGGAAAAATTTTTGATCGTAACGAGAAAATGAGCATCAAAATGAACGAAATGTGCATCGAAACAAAAAAAATATTGATCTTAACAAGGAAATGAGCATCAAAATAAAGGAAATGTGGATCGAAACGAAGAACATGTTGATCGTAATGAGAAAATGAGCGTTAAAATGAAGAAAATATGCAACGAAACGAAGGAAATGTTGACCATAATGAGAAAATGAGCATCAAAATGAAAGAAATATGCATTGAAACGAAGAAAATGTAGATCGTAACGAGAAAATGAGCATCAAAATGAAGGAAATATGAATCGATAGGAAATAATTGTTGATCATTATGAAAAAATGATCATCAAAATGAAGGAAATGAGCATCGAAACGAAAAAATATTGATCATAACAAGAAAATTAGCATCCAAACGAATGAAATATGAATAAAAAAGAAGGAAATATTGATCGTAACAAGAAAATGAGCATCAAAATGAAAGAAATATGCTTCGAAACGAAAGAAATGTTGTTCATAATGAGAAAATGAGCATCAAAATGAAGGGAATATGTATTGAACCGAAAGAGATGTTGGTCTTAATGAGAAAATGAGTATCAAAATGAAGGAATGTGCATAAAAACAAAGGAAACATTGTTTTAAAGATATAATGAGCATCAAAATGATGGAAATATGCATCGAAACGAAAGAAATATTATTCGTAACGAGAGAATTAACAACAAAATGAAGTAAATATGAGTCGAAACGAAGGAAATATAGATCGTAACAAGAAAGTGAACATCGAAATGAATAAAATACGCTTTCAATCAAAGGGAATGTAGATCGTAACAAGAAAATGAGCATCTAAATTAAGTTAATATGTTTCGAAATGAAGGAAATGTTGATCGTAACGAGAAAATGAGCATCAAAATGAAGAAAAAAATGCATCAAAACGAAGGAAATATTTATCGTAATGAGAAAAGGATCGTAAAAAATGAAGGAAATATGTTTCGAAATGAAGGAAATATGCATCGAAAAGAGGGAAACCTTGATCATAACCAGAAATTTATCATTAAAATGAAGAAAATATGAGTCAAAGCAAAGGAAATGTAGATCGTAACGATAAAATGAGCACCAAAGTGGAGGAAATATGCATCAAAACGAATGAAATATTGATCGTAACGAGAAAATGAGCGTCAAAATAAAGAAAATATGCATCGCGACAAAGGAAATATTGATCGTAACAAGAAAATAAGCATCAAAATGAAGGGAATACGAATAGAAATGAAGGAAATGCTGATCATAACGAGAAAATGAGCATCAAAATGGAGGAAATATGTTTCGAAATGAAAGAAATATTGATCATAACGAGAAAATAAGCATCAAAACGAAAGGAATATGCATCGAACCGAAAGAGATGTTGGTCTTAACGAGAAAATGGTATCAAGATGAAAGAAATGAGCATCAAAACGAAGGAAATGTTGTTGTAACTATAAAATGAGCATCAAAATAATGAAACATGCATCAAAACGAAAGAATATTGTTCGTAACGAGAAAATTAGCATCAAAATGAAGAAAATATGAGTCAAAACGAAGGAAATGTAGATCATAATGAGAAAATGAGCATCAAAATGAAAGATATATGCATCTAAACAAAGGGAATGTAAATCGTAATGAGAAAATGAACATCAAAATGAAGGAAATATGCACCTAAACATAGGAAATGTTGATCGTAACTAGAAAATGAGCATAAAAATAAAGGAAATATGCATCGAAAAGACGAATTGTTGATCGTAACGAGAAACTTAGCATTAAAATGAAGGAAATATGAGTCGAAATGAAGGAAATGTAGATCGTAACGAGAAAATAAGCATCAAAGTGAAGGAAATATGCATCGAAACGAAGGAAATGTTGATCGAATAGAGAAAATGTGCTTCAAAAAAGGAAATATGCAACGTAACGAAGGAAATTTGGATCGTAACTAGAAAATGATCATCAAAATAAAGGAAATTTGCATCGAAATGAAGGTAATATTGAACATAACGAGAAAATGAGATCAAAATGACGGAAATATGCATCGAAAAGAAGATAATGTTGATCGTAACGAGAAAATGAGCAACAAAATGAAGTAAATGAGCATCGAAACTAACAAAATATAAATCGTAATGAGAAAATGCACATTAAAATGAAGGAAACGTACATTGAAAAGAAGAAAATGTTAATCGTAACTAGAAAATAAGCATCGAAATTAAGAAAATATTGATCGCAATGAGAAAATGATCGTCAAAATAAAGGAAATATGCATCGAAACAAAGGAAATGTTGATCATAATAAGAAAATGAGCATCAAAATAAAGGAAATATGCATTGAAACAAAGGAAATGTAGATCTTAACGAGAAAATGATCATCAGAATGAAGTAAATATGCATTAATAGGAAATAATTGTTGATCATCACGAGAAAATGATCATAAAAATTAAAGCAAATGACCATCGAAACTAAGAAATGTTGATCATAACGAGAAAATGAGCATCAAATTAAAGGAAATTTGCATCGAAATGAAGGAAAAAATATTGATCGTAACGAGAAAATGAGCATGAAAATGAACGAAATGTGCATCGAAACAAAGAAAATATTGATCTTAACAAGGAAATGAGCATCAAAATAAAGGAAATGTGCATCGAAACGAAGAACATGTTGATCGTAATGAGAAAATGAGCATCAAAATGAAGGAAATATGCAACGAAACGAAGGAAATGTTGACCATAATGAGAAAATGAGCATCAAAATGAAAGAAATATGCATTGAAACGAAGAAAATGTAGATCGTAACGAGAAAATGAGCATCAAAATGAAGGAAATATAATCGGTAGGAAATAATTGTTGATCATTATGAAAAAATGATCATCAAAATGAAGGAAATGAGCATCGAAACGAAAAAATATTGATCATAACAAGAAAATTAGCATCCAAACGAATGAAATATGAATAAAAAAGAAGGAAATATTGATCGTAACAAGAAAATGAGCATCAAAATGAAAGAAATATGCTTCGAAACGAAAGAAATGTTGTTCATAACGAGAAAATGAGCATCAAAATGAAGGGAATATGTATTGAACCGAAAGAGATGTTGGTCTTAACGAGAAAATGAGTATCAAAATGAAGTAAATATGAGTCGAAACGAAAGTAATATTATTCGTAACGAGAGTATTAACAACAAAATGAAGTAAATATGAGTCGAAACGAAGAAAATGTAGATCGTAACAAGAAAATGAACATCGAAATGAATAAAATACGCTTTCAAACATAGGGAATGTGGATCTTAACAAGAAAATGAGCATCTAAATTAAGTTAATATGTTTCGAAACGAAGGAAATGTTGATCGTAACGAGAAAATGAGCATCAAAATGAAGAAAAAAATGCATCAAAACGAAGGAAATATTTATCGTAACGAGAAAACGATCGTAAAAAATGAAGGAAATATGTTTCGAAATGAAGGAAATATGCTTCGAAAAGAGGGAAACCTTGATCGTAATAAGAAATTTATCATTGAAATGAAGGAAATATGAGTCAAAACAAAGGAAATGTAGATAGTAACGATAAAATGAGCACCAAAGTGGAGGAAATATGCATCAAAACGAAAGAAATATAGATCGTAACGAGAAAATAAGCGTCAAAATAAAGGAAATATGCATCGCGACGAAGGAAATATTGATCGTAACAAGAAAATAAGCATCAAAATGAAGGGAATACGAATAGAAACGAAGGAAATGCTGATCATAACGAGAAAATGAGCATCAAAATGGAGGAAATATGTTTCGAAATGAAAGAAATATTGATCATAACGAGAAAATGAGCATCAAGACGAAAGGAATATGTATCGAACCGAAAGAGATGTTGGTCTTAACGAGAAAATGGTATCAAGATGAAAGAAATGAGCATCAAAACGAAGGAAATGTTGTTGTAACTATAAAATGAGCATCAAAATAATGAAACATGCATCAAAACGAAAGAATATTGTTCGTAACGAGAAAATTAACATCAAAATGAAGAAAATATGAGTCAAAACGAAGGAAATGTAGATCATAATGAGAAAATGAGCATCAAAATGAAAGATATATGCATCTAAACAAAGGGAATGTAAATCGTAATGAGAAAATGAACATCAAAATGAAGGAAATATGCACCTAAACATAGGAAATGTTGATCGTAACTAGAAAATGAGCATAAAAATGAAGGAAATATGCATCGAAAAGACGAATTGTTGATCGTAACGAGAAACTTAGCATTAAAATGAAGGAAATATGAGTCGAAATGAAGGAAATGTAGATCGTAACGAGAAAATAAGCATCAAAGTGAAGGAAATATGCATCGAAACGAAGGAAATGTTGATCGTAATGAGAAAATGTGCTTCAAAAAAGGAAATATGCAACGTAACGAAAGAAATTTGGATCGTAACTAGAAAATGACCATCAAAATAAAGGAAATTTGAATCGAAATGAAGGAAATGTAGATCTTAACGAGAAAATGAGCATCAGAATGAAGTAAATATGCATTAATAGGAAATAATTGTTGATCATTATGAGAAAATGATCATAAAAATTAAAGCAAATGACCCTCGAAACTAAGAAAATGTTGATCGTAACGAGAAAATGAGCATCAAATTAAAGGAAATTTGCATCGAAATGAAGGAAAAATATTGGTCGTAACGAGAAAATGAGCATCAAAATGAACGAAATTTGCATCGAAAC
Source organism: Pogostemon cablin (assembly GCA_023678885.1). NCBI lineage: Eukaryota > Viridiplantae > Streptophyta > Magnoliopsida > Lamiales > Lamiaceae > Pogostemon > Pogostemon cablin. The sequence goes on from JAHCLQ010000249.1 coordinate 39,189, forward strand.
AAAGAAAATATTGATCTTAACAAGGAAATGAGCATCAAAATAAAGGAAATGTGCATCGAAACGAAGAACATGTTGATCGTAATGAGAAAATGAGCATCAAAATGAAGGAAATATGCAACGAAACGAAGGAAATGTTGACCGTAATGAGAAAATGAGCATCAAAATGAAAGAAATATGCATTGAAACGAAGAAAATGTAGATCGTAACGAGAAAATGAGCATCAAAATGAAGGAAATATGAATCGATAGGAAATAATTGTTGATCATTATGAAAAAATGATCATCAAAATGAAGGAAATGAGCATCGAAACGAAAAAATGTTGATCATAACAAAAAAATTAGCATCCAAACGAATGAAATATGAATAAAAAAGAAGGAAATATTGATCGTATCAAGAAAATAAGCATCAAAATGAAAGAAATATGCTTCGAAACGAAGGAAAAGTTGTTCATAACGAGAAAATGAGGATCAAAATGAAGTGAATATGTATTGAACCGAATGAGATGTTGGTCATAATGAGAAAATGAGTATCAAAATGAAGGAATGAGCATAAAAACAAAGGAAACATTGTTGTAAAGATAAAATGAGCATCAATATGATGGAAATATGCATCGAAACGAAAGAAATATTGTTCGTAACGAGAGAATTAACAACAAAATGAAGGAAATATGCATCGAAACGAGGAAATGCTGATCGTAATAAGAAAATGAGCATCAAAATGAAGGAAATACGAATAGAAACAAAGGAAATGTTGATCGTAACGAGAAAATTAGCATCAAAATTAAGGAAATATGCATCGAAATGAGGAAATGCTGATCGTAATAAGAAAATGAGCATCAAAATAAAGGAAATATGCATCGTAACAAAGGAAATATTGATCGTAACAAGAAAATGAGCATCAAAATGATGGAGATACGAGTCGAAACGAAGGAAATGTAGATCGTAACGAGAAAATAAGCATCAAAAATAAGGAAATATGTTTCGAAACGAAGTATATGTTGATTGTAACGAGAAAATGGGCATCAAAATGAAGGAAATATGATTCGAAACAGAGGAAATGTAGATCGTAACGATAAAATGAGCATCAAAGTGAAGGAAATATGCATCGAAACAAAGGAAATATTGATCATAACTTGAAAATGAGCTTCAAAATAAAGGAAATATGCATCGAGACGAAGGAAATATTGATCGTAATAAGAAAATGAGAATCAAAATGAAGGAAATATGAATAGAAACGAAGGAAATGCTTATTGTAATGGGAAAATGAGCATCAAAATGAAGGAAATATGTTTCGAAACAAAGGAAATATTGATCATAACGAGAAAATGAGCATCAAAATGAAGAAATTATGCATTAAAACTAAGGAAATGTTGATCGTAATGAGAAAATGAGCTACAAAATAAAAGAAATATGCATCGTAAATGAATGTAATATTGATCATAACGAGAAAATGATCATCAAAATGAAGGAAACATGCATCGAAATGAAGTTAATGTTGATCGTAACGAGAAAATGAGCAACAAAATAATGTAAACGAGCATCGAAACTAACAAAATTTAAATCGTAATGAGAAAATGAGCATTAAAATGAAGAAAATGTGCATTGAAAAAGAGAAAATGAGCATCAAAATGAAGGAAATGCGAATCGAAACGAAGAAAATATTGATCGTAACGGAAAAATGATCGTCAAAATAAAGGAAATATGCATCAAAACGAAGTAAATGTTGATCGTAATGTGAAAATGTGCATCAAAATAAAGGAAATATGCATAGAAACGAAGGAAATGTAGATCGTAACAACAAAATTAGCATCAAAACAAAGGAAATACGAATCAAAAAGAAGGAAATATTGAATGTAACAAGAAAATGAGTATCACAATGATGGAAATATGCTTCGAAACGAAGGAAATGTTGTTCATTACGATAAAATGAGCATCAAAATGAAGGGAATATGTATTGAACCGAAAGAGATGTTGGTCTTAACGAGAAAATGAGTATCAAAATGAAGGAAATGACCATAAAAACAAAGGAAACGTTGTTGTAACGATAAAATGATCATCAAAATGATGGAAATATGCATCAAAACTAAAGAAATATTGTTCGTAACGAGAGAATTAACATCAAAATGAAGGAAATATGAGTCAAAACGCAGGAAATGTAGATCGTAACGAGAAAATGAGCATCAAAATGAATGAAATATGCATTCAAACAAAGGGAATGCAGATCGTAACAAGAAAATGAGCATCTAAATGAAGGAATATGAATCAAATAAAGGACATGCTGATCATAACGAGAAAAGGAGCATCAAAATGAAGGAAATATGCAACGAAACGAAGGAAATGTTGACCATAATGAGAAAATGAGCATCAAAATGAAAGAAATATGCATTGAAACGAAGAAAATGTAGATCGTAACGAGAAAATGACCATCAAAATGAAGGAAATATGAATCGATAGGAAATAATTGTTGATCATAACGAAAAAATGATCATCAAAATGAAGGAAATGAGCATCGAAACGAAAAAATATTGATCGTAACAAGAAAATTAGCATCCAAACGAATGAAATATGAATAAAAAAGAAGGAAATATTGATCGTAATAAGAAAATGAGCATCAAAATGAAAGAAATATGCTTCTAAACGCAGGAAATGTTGTTCATAACGAGAAAATGAGCATCAAAATGAAGGAATATGTATTGAACCGAAAGAGATGTTGGTCTTAACGAGAAAATGAGTATCAAAATGAAGGAAATGACCATAAAGACAAAGGAAACGTTGTTGTAACGATAAAATGATCATCAAAATGATGGAAATATGCATCAAAACGAAAGAAATATTGTTCGTAACGAGAGAATTAACATCAAAATGAAAGAAATATGAGTCAAAACGCGTGAAATGTAGATCGTAAAGAGAAAATGAGCATCAAAATGAATGAAATATGCATTCAAACAAAGGGAATGCAGATCGTAACAAGAAAATGAGCATCTAAATGAAGGAATATGAATCAAATAAAGGACATGCTGATCAATACGAGAAAAGGAGCATCAAAATGAAGGAAATATGCAACGAAACGAAGGAAATGTTGACCATAATGAGAAAATGAGCATCAAAATGAAAGAAATATGCATTGAAACGAAGAAAATGTAGATCGTAACGAGAAAATGACCATCAAAATGAAGGAAATATGAATCGATAGGAAATAATTGTTGATCATAACGAAAAAATGATCATCAAAATGAAGGAAATGAGCATCGAAACGAAAAAATATTGATCGTAACAAGAAAATTAGTATCCAAACGAATGAAATATGAATAAAAAAGAAGGAAATATTGATCGTAACAAGAAAATGAGCATCAAAATGAAAGAAATATGCTTCTAAACGCAGGAAATGTTGTTCATAACGAGAAAATGAGCATCAAAATGAAGGAATATGTATTGAACCGAAAGAGATGTTGGTCTTAACGAGAAAATGAGTATCAAAATGAAGGAAATGACCATAAAGTCAAAGGAAACGTTGTTGTAACGATAAAATGATCATCAAAATGATGGAAATATGCATCAAAACGAAAGAAATATTGTTCGTAACGAGAGAATTAACATCAAAATGAAAGAAATATGAGTCAAAACGCATGAAATGTAGATCGTAAAGAGAAAATGAGCATCAAAATGAATGAAATATGCATTCAAACAAAGGGAATGCAGATCGTAACAAGAAAATGAGCATCTAAATGAAGGAATATGAATCAAAACAAAGGACATGCTGATCATTACGAGAAAATGAGCATCAAAATGAAGGAAACATGCAACGTTGACCATAATGAGAAAATGAGCATCAAAATGAAAGAAATATGCATTGAAACGAAGAAAATGTAGATCGTAACGAAAAAATGAGCATCAAAATGAAGGAAATATGAAACTATAGGAAATAATTATTGATCATTATGAAAAAATGATCATCAAAATGAAGGAAATGAGCATCGAAACGAAAAAATATTGATCATAACAAGAAAATTAGCATCCAAACGAATGAAATATGAATAAAAAAGAAGGAAATATTGATCGTAACAAGAAAATGAGCATCAAAATGAAAGAAATATGCTTCGAAACGAAGGAAATATTGTTCATGACGAGAAAATGAGCATCAAAATGAAAGGAATATGTATTGAACCGAAATAGATGTTGGTCTTAACGAGAAAATGAGCATCAAAATTAAGGAAATGACCACAAAGACAAAGGAAACATTGTTGTAACGATAAAATGATCATCAAAATGATGGAAATATGCATCAAAACGAAAGAAATATTGTTCGTAACGAGAGAATTAACATCAAAATGAAGGAAATATGAGTCGAAACGCAGGAAATGTAGATCGTAACGAGAAAATGAGCATCAAAATGAATGAAATATGCATTCAAACAAAGGGAATGCAGATCGTAACAAGAAAATGAGCATCTGAATGAATGAATATGAATCAAAACAAAGGACATGCTGATCATAACGAGAAAATAAGTATCAAAATGAAGGAAATATGCAACGAAACGAAGGAAATGTTGACCCTAATGAGAAAATTAGCATCAAAATGAAAGAAATATGCATTGAAACGAAGAAAATGTGGATCGTAACGAGGAAAATGAGCATAAAAAAAAGGAAATATGAATCGATAGGAAATAATTGTTGATCATTATGAAAAAATGATCATAAAAATAAAGGAAATTAGCATCGAAACGAAAAAATATTGATCATAACAAGAAAATTAGCAACCAAACGAATGAAATATGAATAAAAAAGAAGGAAATATTGATCATAACCTGAAAATGAGCATCAAAATGAAAGAAATATGCTTCGTAACGAAAGAAATGTTGTTCATAATGAGAAAATGAGCATCAAAATGAAGGGAATATGTATTGAACCGAAAGAGATGTTGGTCTTAACGAGAAAATGAGTATCAAAATGAAGGAAATGAGCAAAAAAACAAAGGAAACATTGTTGTAAAGATAAAATGAGCATCAAAATGATGGAAATATGCATCGAAACGAAAGAAATATTATTCGTAACGAGAGAATTAACAACAAAATGAAGTAAATATGAGTCGAAACGAAGGAAATATAGATCGTAACAAGAAAATGAACATCGAAATGAATAAAATACGCTTTCAAACAAAGGGAATGTAGATCGTAACAAGAAAATGAGCATCTAAATTAAGTTAATATGTTTCGAAACGAAGGAAACGTTGATCTTAAGGAGAAAATGAGCATCAAAATGAAGAAAAAAATGCATCAAAACGAAGGATATATTTATCCTAACGAGAAAATGATCGTCAAAAATGAAGGAAATATGTTTCAAAATGAAGGAAATATGCATCGACAAGAGGGAAACCTTGATCGTAACAAGAAATTTATCATTAAAATGAAGGAAATATGAGTCAAAACAAAGGAAATGTAGATCGTAACGATAAAATGAGCACCAAAGTGGAGGAAATATGCATCAAAACGAATGAAATATTGATCGTAACGAGAAAATGAGCGTCAAAATAAAGGAAATATGCATCGCGACGAAGGAAATATTGATCGTAACAAGAAAATAAGCATCAAAATGAAGGAATACGAATAGAAACGAAGGAAATGCTGATCATAACGAGAAAATGAGCATCAAAATGGAGGAAATATGTTTCGAAATGAAAGAAATATGATCATAACGAGAAAATGAGCATCAAAACGAAAGGAATATGTATCGAACCGAAAGAGATGTTGGTCTTAACGAGAAAATGGTATCAAGATGAAAGAAATGAGCATCAAAACGAAGGAAATGTTGTTGTAACTATAAAATGAGCATCAAAATAATGAAACATGCATCAAAACGAAAGAATATTGTTCGTAACGAGAAAATTAACATCAAAATGAAGAAAATATGAGTCAAAACGAAGGAAATGTAGATCATAATGAGAAAATGAGCATCAAAATGAAAGATATATGCATCTAAACAAAGGGAATGTAAATGTAATGAGAAAATGAACATCAAAATGAAGGAAATATGCACCTAAACATAGGGAAATGTTGATCGTAACTAGAAAAATGAGCATAAAAATGAAGGAAATATGCATCGAAAAGACGAATTGTTGATCGTAACGAGAAACTTAGCATTAAAATGAAGGAAATATGAGTCGAAATGAAGGAATGTAGATCGTAACGAGAAAATAAGCATCAAAGTGAAGGAAATATGCATCGAAACGAAGGAAATGTTGATCGTAACGAGAAATGTGCTTCAAAAAGGAAATATGCAACGTAACGAAGAAATTTGGATCGTAACTAGAAAATGATCATCAAAATAAAGGGAATTTGCATCGAAATGAAGGTAATATTGATCATAACGAGAAAATGAGATCAAAATGAAGGAAATATGCATCGAAACGAAGATAATGTTGATCGTAACGAGAAAATGAGCAACAAAATGAAGTAAACGAGCATCGAAACTAACAAAATATAAATCGTAATGAGAAAATGAACATTAAAATGAAGGAAACGTACATTGAAAAGAAGAAAATGTTAATCGTAACTAGAAAATGAGCATCGAAACGAAGAAAATATTGATCGCAATGGAAAAAATGATCGTCAAAATAAAGGAAATATGCATCAAAAACAAGGAAATGTTGATCATAATAAGAAAATGAGCATCAAAATAAAGAAATATGCATCGAAACAAAGGAAATGTAGATCTTAACGAGAAAATGAGCATCAGAATGAAGTAAATATGCCTTATAGGAAATAATTATTGATCATAACGAGAAAATGATCATAAAAATTAAAGCAAATGACCATCGAAACTAAGAAATGTTGATCGTAACGAGAAAATGAGCATCAAATTAAAGAAATTTGCATCGAAATGAAGGAAAAAA
>JAHCLQ010000250.1:0-43686 GCA_023678885.1 Pogostemon cablin
GGGAGAGGGCAGGAGACTCGGGGGAGGATCCTATGCTTACTTTGCTTATGCTGTTGAGTATGTCGAGCTTTCGAGTGGGCGATACAGTCGAGCGGATGGTTACAAGTATGGGCTGCAGAGGAGAGGGTTGAAGGAGGAGGATGATGATGATGGTGATAAATTGACACTGTCTGCTTGTTGCAAGCATTTCACTGCTTATGATCTGGAGAAGTGGGGGCAGTTCGCTAGATATAACTTCAATGCTGTGGTGAGTTTCTTTTTGTTCTCATGATGAAATATGAATATGGTGCCTTTTAGTTTCCATTTTTGACAAGTTTTATGCTTGATGAAGGTAGAGAACATATAGGAGTGTAAATGAGTCGAGTCGAGCCAAATGCAGGACTGTTCAAGCTTGAAATATTATTGAGCTTCAAAATATATGTTTGAGATTGTTTGATAAGCTACCTAGCCGAGCTCGAGTAGTTTGATAAATTTTCACTTATTTTACCGATTTTCATGTATCGAGCTCGAGCTTTTAATGTTATCAAACATAAAAGTGTGTTCAAGCTTGTTTGATATCTTTGTCAAACCGAGCTCAAACTCTTGAGTCGAGTATCAAGTAGTTTGGTTTGATTTTCACCCCTAAGAACATGACATAATGTTTGATCTTTTGTTTTTGCAACTTATGTTGTCATGTGTTAGTTCAAGGTATAGGAATGTGCAGTTTCTTCTTGCAATGGTGTAATTGCCTTTGTTATGTTTACAAGATATCATTTTGAGTGTTGAAATACTAGCACAAACTAATTGGTGTCAACTCACAGCTTAATTGTTCCCTCCATTAGTAAAAAGCCCATGAATTATATAGGATATATAAGAGAGTTGTAGCTTCATATCAAATTGAATCAAAATAAAACTCTCCATTATTAGGTCACTGATCAAGATATGGCTGACACATACCAAGCACCATTCAGAAGTTGCATCATACAGGGTAAAGCTAGCTGTGTCATGTGTTCTTACAATGCCATTAATGGGATACCAGCATGCGCCAATCATGATCTATTACAAAAAGTTCGAACTGATTGGAATTTCAAAGGGTGATCTTTTCATATCTGTTTGCTTAAAAATATTTCCAATGTGAACCTCTGCATAGACTTACTACTGTGTCTCAATACCTTGACGAACAGATACATCACCGCTGACTGTGACGCTGTGGCCACGATTTTCGAATACCAGAACTACACAAAATCACCGGAGGATGCAGTTGCTGCTGCTCTAAAAGCAGGTTTTGTTAGAGTGATTTGACATTCAGCTACATCTTTACTTTGTTTCTGAACTTTATTTTAGAGCTTTACCAGGAACGGACATAAACTGTGGAACGTACATGTTGCGTCACATGATGTCTGCAATCAAGCAGGGAAAAGCATCGGAGGAAGATGTAGACCGAGCTCTTATCAACTTGTTCTCTGTTCAGCTCCAGCTTGGACTCTTCGATGGAGAGATTGCGAGAAATCGGTTTAAAAAGTTAGGACCTCATGATGTATGCACTTCAGAGCACAGGAAATTGGCTCTTGATGCAGCAAGGCAGGGTATTGTGCTTCTGAAAAATGAGCAGAAGTTCCTTCCCTTCGAAAGACGGGCCGTCTCTTCATTGGCTGTTATTGGTCCATTGGCCAATTCAACCAACCTTGGAGGTGGCTATTCAGGTCAGTTCTTGCTTCATTCACAACCAAACTGTGTACAAATGCAAAATGCTGTTAGCTAATATGCTTAAAAGATTATTTCTCTTTTATAGGAGTTCCATGCAACCCTAAAAGCATCCTTGAAGGACTGAAAGAATATGTAAACAATGTATATCATGCTGATGGTTGCAAAGATGTGTCTTGCAACTCGAGCATTGGTTTCTCAGAAGCTCTTTCAGCTGCTAAAAAAGCTGAGTACGTGATCGTTGTGGTTGGGTTAGATTTATCTCAAGAAACCGAGGATCTTGATAGATATAGCCTTGTTTTACCAGGGCATCAGATGGAACTTGTTGTTTCAGTTGCTGAAGTAAGTAAGAAGCCCATTGTTTTAGTCCTCACTGGTGGTGGACCAATAGACGTGTCGTTTGCTGTGCGAGACACACGTATCGGTGGCATTCTTTGGATTGGTTATCCTGGGGAGACCGGTGGCACAGCGCTTTCTGAAATCATCTTTGGACACTACAATCCTGGTCAGTTCAAGTTCTTAGTGTCCATTCTTCCATCAAAACATGTTGTCGTTATATATCCTCGTATAGTTAGTCGACTCGTTGATTGTACTTTTGACAACAACAGGTGGAAGGCTCACCATGACTTGGTACCCCGAGTCATTCACCAAGGTGGCGATGAACGACATGAGCATGCGAGCTGATCCAGCTCGCGACTATCCAGGTAGAACTTATCGGTTCTACACTGGAGACAGAGTGTTTGGCTTCGGGTATGGACTAAGTTACACGAAATTCGCGTACAAACTCGTGTCAGCGCCACGAATATTGAGTTTGAAGGACTATGTCAAGCCAGGAAGGCAGAGATACATGCTGCATCAGAGTGGCCATGTTCTTGATTACATCTATGTTGATGAGGTAACTTACTGCAGCTCATTGAGGTTCCAGGTGCAGATATCTGTGACGAATATTGGATACGCCAACGGGAGCGAAGTTGTGCTTCTTTTTTCGCAACCAACGAAAGACTTCAAAGGCTCTCCAACGCGACAGCTGATTGGATTCGAGCGTATACATGTAGCATCGCGCGAAAGCGTTGAAACGAGCTTCGTCGTCGATCCATGCGAGCATCTTAGCTTTGCAGATGAGCATGGGAAAAGAGTATTGCCTGTTGGTGATCACATTTTAATATCAGAGAATATAGAACATACTGTTTCCATTGAGACATAAACCTTTGATTCGACAAAGGATACAGTCAGATAATTCCATTCTTAAACAATATGCAAAAAGTTATTGCAAATTGCCGTTTGAATTGCAAGTAATAAAAGATTGAGTTGAATTGTGATTTTAATTTATGTTTTTGAAATCTGATATCTTTTGTTTTTGTTAGTGATCTCTTTTGGTGTGGAATGAAGAAACATTGTAAATGTTCCTTATGAATCATCCAGCAGCTTAAGTTGAGATATAAAAAATTAAGATAGGGAGTAGTATCTCCGTAACTGGATCTACTCAATTCCTTTTAGGGTAAGCGTCTCTTCATTAATTAAAGTATTACTCCATTCTCCCCCAAAATCATTCACTCCTAATGTACAATGAATATTAAGAAAATGTTCTTTTTAATTAATTTTATTAATTTTTGAGGTAATTAAGAAAATGTTCATTTTTAACTAATTTTATTAACTTTAGAGATAATTTAGTATTTTTATATAAGAGTTGGTCTCTTGTACCCAGGGGCACACCGCGCACCTTTACAATTGTACTCGGGGGCACGGTGTGCCCCGGGAGACACACAAGTTTTTGTCTTTAGGTAAGTAATAAAGTATAAAGTATGTTATGTGTGGAAAGAATGAATGACAATTTTTAAATTAATGTATACTTTTATAGTGATAGATTATAATGATATTTTATAGGGATGAACAATTATGTAAAACGAACAAACGAGAAGAAAGTGAACGATCTTCGAGTATAGATTAAAATATACTCAATTCCTTTAAGGATAACCGTCTTTTCATTAATTAAAATATTATATTTCGTTGAAATGTTTTCACTACTTAAAAGGTCAATATTCAAAGATCACGAGACCAACAAGGCAATACTTGAACGTCAATATAGTAGTAATACTTTTACTGAAAGATAACACAAAAAACATAGTATGCGTTGATATTTAAGGAGATCCTTTTGTGAGACGGATTTTTTGTGAGACGATTATGAGACGGGTTGACCAATTATTATAGTATGTTTATTATATAGGTAAAATATGCTTATTTGTACTTAAAGTATGTCAATAATAAATCATATTATAACAATTTAAAATCATGCTTTAATTCATCATCCATCATACTTTACAAAACATACTTTAACAACCATTAAACATATTTTACCTATATAATAGGTATACTTTAACACGTATCACAAACAGTCTCATATAAGTAGAGTCTCACAAGAGACTTTGTCATATTTAAAGATCAATATATTAATATTGTAAAATTAATGTGTCAATATTTTAAGGTTGATGTATTAATATTTTCAAAATTAATATATATTAATGAATACCATATGATATCACATCCATGTAACTGGTACTCACATGTGCAATTCTTAACTACAGGGCAACAGAATGATTACAAAAACTCATACTCCCTCCATCCTTATAGAACGGCCGGTTGGGGCGGGTACCTAACTACTCGTACTCGACCTGTTTTAGAAGTGCCTGCCTCGGACCCACCCTGAACCCGCACAGGTCCTATTATCCAGACCCAAAAGGGGCGGGTCTGCCCCGCCCCGTTCTCTTTATTTTTTATTTTTTGATTTTTTTTTATAATTTTTTACGTACTTATGTGACACTCATAAACACTGACTATCTCACTTCATCATTTTTCATAGCTTCAAGCAATAATTATTTCACAAAAATAAAAAATAAAATTCAAATAATAATAATAATCACAAAATTAGTAGTAAAGTATATAATTTTAAATGATTATAAAAATAAAAATATAATATTTATATTTAGTACGGACCGGGGCGGGTCGAGTACCTGCGAGTCTGGAGTAATATCCAGACCCGCGCCCATTTCAAAACGGGTCTGGGACAAGTCCTGTAACACCCCAATATTTCATAATCTATACTTTCGTAAAATTTTATTCTCAAATAAAAATTATATTACGTATTTTATAATATTATTATATCTTAATTAAGAATTATTACTCTACATGTTTTTTTATATATTTTTTTTAATAATAATAAGGAAGTTTTGGCCTCAAATTAAGCAGTTACGTGTACAACTTTTCTTATGGATAAGGATTAGTCTTATCCTCAAGGTTCCAAGGTTTTAATAAAATAATATTAATTTTTGGATAAGGATAAAGCCCATTCTTAGGCATCAAGTTTGTTTATATATAGTCCTCCTCCCCATTTATTTGCATACCCATCGTGGAGGTGAGATGAAGAATGAAGAGAAAGAAAATAAAATGTTTCCAACACACTTGTAAGGTGGGGTAATTTTCATTCTTTACCGAGTGCTACATTTTATGTCATGGTTGCTATGTTAAAATGTGATATGTGTTACTTATATGTCATGTTATGTGTCATGCGTGATTTTAGTTCGATGACAAATATTTTTACTAACACTTGTACGGGGTGACGACTCGGTGCATATATACCAACTAACACAAGTTACTGACTACGTCGGTTCAGTACTAAAATGTATTTCAAGTATGCTAACATTGTACTGGGGTGACGACCTGGTGCACATATACCAACTAACATAAGATATCGGATGACGATTCGGTCTAAAATATTTTCATTGAGTTATCGAACGACAATGTACAAATTATTTTATTAAATGGCATATGTTACATTTTATGGTATATTTGGCATGCATATTTATTTTTAGCTGTGCAATCATTTAAGTTAACTCACTGAGTGTATTTCACACGCTCATCCCTTCCACTCTAAATCATTTTCATGTTGAGGCTGCGACGGCATATCTGGGAGGATGTGTTGCGTGAAAGTTTTTTATATTAATGTGTTGCGCCAAAATCTCTTTATATAAATTCTTATAATATACTTTTGTATAATTTCCACTGTTTATGATATTTTATTAACTTTATTTTATGATTCACGCCCGCATTGAAGGTTAATATTATTAAAAAATTGTGAATAAATCTCCCTTTCTATTTATTGAAAAAATTGGGACGTGACAAGTCCGCCCCGTTTTCAGTTCGGGGCGGGTTTGGGGAGACCCAAATCGTGCGAGCCGGGTGGATACCTACGGGTCATGGCCAAATTGACACCCTTGCCAATAGAGTATTCACACCTCCTTTATAATTTATAAAAGAGGTGTGAAAACTGTATTGGAAGAAGAGTGTATATTGGGTGCACCCAGGTGCAAGGTGCACCTATATGTGTATATCTTTTATTCTATTTTGTATACATATTATTCTATTTTGTATACGTGTTTTGTAATAATTGTATATTTTTTTAAATTAATTTTTCATTAAAAATTAACATCCATATGTGTATAACATTTTATTGAATATTATATATAATTTTTCATTAAAAAAATTAACAATTAAATTATATACATTTTACTCTTAATTGTATATGTTTTTGTTTATATTTATATGTGGGTGCACCTTATCTTTAGTGTACCCGGGTGCACACTATAAATTGCCATATAATAATTACTAAGGAATTACATAGTCATTTTATATAAGAGTGCTTAATATATACTTCTCCCCTCATTCTTCCAAGGCAATTTATAGTGTGCACCTAAAGATAGGGTGCCAGATATAAATATAAACAAAAGCATATACAATTAAGAGTAAAAATATATACAATTTAATTGTTAATTTTTTTAATGAAAATTTGTATATAATATTCAATAAAATGTTATACACATATGGATGTTAATTTTTTTAATGAAAAATTAATGTGAAAAAAGTATACAATTATTACAAAACACCTATACAAAATAGAATAATATGTATACAAAATAGAATAAAAATGTATTCATGCACCCGGGCACCCAATATACACTCCTATTATATTATCTAACCTTCTGCATCTCTCACGAGCCAATCTGTTGAAATGACAGCATAACTCCAAACTATTACCGAAACCCACTTGATAAACATCAATTGCTCCAAAATTACAATATGTAATCAATTATATATAAAATGCATATAAAAAAGTAAATAGACTATTATATATACATACATGTGTAATAATTGAGTATGGTACTAGAACTAGATTCTTGAATCATTTCTTCACTCTTGTGTCATAATGTGACTTCTCTTTCGCATACATGTGCAATAACAACTCACCACATTAATTAATTTAGAGGGAGTGTGATGTGAATCCGCTTCACATTTTAATCTTATACTCTTTAATTAATATATAAAAAATAGCTATTTAAAAAGTAATATTTTTTTATTTCGAAAGTAATAGTTTATTTTTTTAAAGAGTAATTTTCCATATAGTATTAAAGAGTATTTGATAAATTAGGATTTATAATAATTTAAAGAGAAATAATTTATATGTTTAAAGAATAATTATTCATGTAGTAAACAGTAATAGTTGAAAATAAAGTTCACTATGTAAATTCAATTCACAAACATGTTTATAATTAATTTATTGTATTTTACATTACACTACTCATTACGTTATTTACACTACTCATTACGTTAAAATTCTTGCGCACTATTTTATACGAATCATAATTTTATGTAATTGGATTATTATTATTATTATTATTTTAGTATGTGCTGCAGTTTATTCTTTATTGCTAGCGTTATGTTTGATTTCGATTTGGAATTTGATTTTTTATTTTTAAAATCTACACATAAGTTTTCAAAATCACTTATATACACACCTACAAGAATTTATCCCTACTCATACATTTTTTATGGAGTATGAGTATATTTTTTCTATGTCTTTTCTCTCTCATCTTTTCTCTCACATTAATTAATATATTTTTATATATGTAATAAATCTTTTTACACATTGATTTGATATAAGTTTTTAAAGTGATATTTTTGTTAATGGCCCTTATTTTGTTATTAGTATTTAGAATTAGAATATGATATAATTATTTTTTAAGGGTTAATCATTCACTCTAATAACTAATTCATAGGACTCAAATTTGAGAAGACTAGCGCAGGTGCTCATGAGCTTATATGCTAGTCATCATGAAGACTGAGGGTACAATAATGAAACAAAGATGATCATTTTAGTATTATCAAATACTTAAATTTGTAGAGTATCTATCAGAAAATCTCACATTTGGAATATTTTGGTTGATAGTGATTTAATAGTGGACCATGGCTGAATTAAATTAGAAGAAATTATCCAACTTTAAATCCATTGACGCGCTTCATTTAAATCAATTTCCCATAAAGGAAAAAGGCTAAAAATGGTGTCAATTATAAAACATCGAATCAAAATTCGAAAAAATCAAGAAAATTGGAAATTCCTAGTAATTATTATATAAAAATTAAATTATAAAAAAGAAAGGAAAAATGGGGTCCATGTCCATCAATTAGAATCCCCAAAATTTAGAGTCCGTGTGGACCCATTTTCTCACCCCAAAAATCAGCCGTCTATGTTGTTGTTCTACGTCACGCCTTGCTCCATTATTTCTTCACATGCACACTGCCATTTCATTTCTCTTCACTATCACTTTACTCCTCATACTTTCCTATATTTACAATTACACCCTCATTTCCAAAGATTCTACCATTTCATATACATACTCCCCTCCGTTTTGGAAAAATATTTAACTAGTGTATATTTGGAATTTAAAGAAAAAAAAAAGATTTTTGATCAATTTTTAGGGATGGGTTGTTATAAATAAATTTTAAATATATATTAAATGTGTTAAGGTGAGATAACGAATTTAAGATTAGAATAAATTGTTTGATTATTGTTTATTGGATTGACTGAATTTTCTTTCGGGATTTGAAGATCATTTTTTAATAGATAATGAAAAGAAAATATTTTATAAATTTATCTTGTATACAATAAATTGTGTGTGAACTTGTTAGAGACGTTGCATGAAAAAATTATGTAATAGATTGCGAACGTGGTTGCGTGTATATAAAATTTGTGTAGGAGATTACATGTATATAAAATTTGTGTAGGAGATTACAGGTGTAGTCGCAGACTAAAGTTATATTTAAATTTTTTTTTAAAAAATTGGCATTTTCTTAAAATGAAATATTAAAAATGTTATTTTTACTGATGCCCCAATGTTTTAACTTGCGTATCTTTAACATTAAAATAAAATTTTATTCTTAGTTTTTTATAATTATGTATTTATAATTATAATAAATGTTACATAATTTTGCAATTGAAACCAAAAAAAGAAAAAAAAATAATCAATATTTTCTCCGTATATCAATTTTCAATCTTCTTTATCTACGTATTTTATTATTCTAACTTAAGTGATATAATACTGTGCATCAAGATTATTAATATTTCGTCATTTATTTATTTCTAATTATCTTTTCGCCCGACTAAAAATCACCCTAGTTTAGATTTGAATTTTTTTAGTGATTTTTTTAAAATAAAAATATTGGGGAATTTTTGTAATTTTAAAAAGCTTAGGGGATATTTCCAAATAAACAGAGAATGATGGGACTGAGTTCCATATTATAAGTAGTAGTCGTGAGTTGGAAAACAACCAGGTGAGAGGCCAAATTTTTCTCAGAATCTTTGTAAATTTAAGCTTTCTGACATATCACATGGAGAAGAAGGTGAAATTAGTGTGCAGTTATGGTGGAAAGATTCAGTCACGGCCGTCGGACCACCAGCTCCACTACCTCGGCGGCGACTCCAAAATCCTCGCCCTCGATCGGACCGCCAAATTCTCCGACATCATCGCCAAGCTCTACTCTCTCTCCAACACCGACCACTCCGCCGGAATATCAGTCAAGTACCAGCTGCCCGGCGAAGACTTGGTCTCGCTGGTCTCCTTGATCGACGACGAGGATGTGGAGCACATGATGGTAGAGTACGACCGCATGCAGAGGATTCCCGCCAAGCGTGCTAGACTCCGTCTATTCATCTTCGATGTCTCCGATCGCCACGTGCCGGTGTTGAAATCGGGCGCCCGGGAGCGGGTTTCGGTTAACCCGGATTACTTGTTCGGGTTCGACAAGGAGTATCAGCCCAGCATTGGGCCTCCGCTGGATCTCTTGCAGATTCCGGGAATAATGCCGCCGGAGAATTACGGGAAAGGAAATATGGCGGCGGTTGCGCCGCCGTCCCAGGTGGTTTACCGAGTACCGGCTGTGATTGGTGGAGGAGGTTATCTAAGTGGGCAGTATTCGTATGCAGCGGCGGGCCATGCACTTGGTGGTGGTGACCGGCAACGGGAGCAGCCTGTTTATAATTTTGTTCCAAATTTCTAATTGTCGTTTGGAATCGATAAGTGGGTTTGGGTAAATAGCATTTAATAATTAATTAAATAATTATTAGAGTTTTGTTTTTTTTTGGATTTTTTTTGTTGCTCATGTATTTATCTGCTTTAGTGTATATAGATGGTTATTTCTTAGTAAATTATTTAATTAATAATTTAATAAATTGTGATTAACATGTTATGGTTAATATTTTCATTATGTTTTATGCGTCCTAATAGAATTATATGTACTCCCTCCATCCCATATTTGTCTTCACAGTTACTGTAGATACGGAGTTTAAGAAAAGTTGTTTTTTGAATAACTTTATTGACTTTTGAAGGGTATTGTGGTATTTTAAGTAATAAATAAATTATAACATATGTTATGTGTGTTAGGTGAGAGTGATATTTTAGAAATTAAGGTAACTTTTGAGGTTGTTGGTTAGTGTGAAGTTTCCTTTTTTGAGTGGTGAAAATAAATGTAGGACGGATGAAAATGGAAAGTGTGAAGATAAATGTGGGACGGAGGGAGTATTATATATCTTACACGTAAGATCTAAACAATTATTTTAAATTAATTAATACATTTTGTATTATTTTAAAAACTATTTTTTAAAATATTATAATTACTATTATACCTTAAAATAAACTAATAATATGGTGAACCCCAAAATTATCCATAAATTTTAGTATGTTTTACATTAATATATGTTATTGGGCCTTATTTTGAATATGTAAACGAATATGAAGAGTTTATGGGATGAGAGTGTTTTAAAAGAGAAAACTTTGTTTCAAACTAGAATAAAATTGTTAATGAGAGTGTTTTAAAAGAGAAAACTTTGTTTCAAACTAGAATAAAATTATTATTTATGTAACCCGAAGATTAATTGATCAGCAAAACACATGCGTTTACATTAAACTTTTTATAATGTATCTTTAAATTAGTTTTTGCATTTGTGTATAAAATTAATCTATATAAATATTTATCAAAACAAATAATTATTTTAACTTTGTGCGAAACAATTTTAATCGTTAATTATGGGGTAATTAAAATAGAAGAAAATGACTAAACGAGTATAAGAATAGCTAGTTTATGCATTAGCTATAATTTACCATAGTTGTTTTCTTATTAAAGGCCCAAAAACTAACAACAATTGAAGCCCAAGAGGGCATAATTGGACCAGAAGGCGAAATGACACACATAACCCCCAAAAAATTTAATGTTAAACCAGCTCGCTCTAGCATATTAGAATCAATCCTATAGAACCACGAGTTAATCAATTCATGTTAAATGGACATCTACGTACTAATGGTAATATAATTACTTTTCCTGTTTCGCTATAAAATATATTATCATTTTTTATTATAAATTGTTTATGAAATATCTTTATCACTATTTATTAATTGAGTATTATTTTTTATTTATTATAAAAGTTATCACTTTTTTTATCCATCTCACATAAATCCTTACTTAAGATGATTTCACAAAAATTTTTACTTTAAAAAATTTAATCGAACTCGTGAGTCAACTCGTTTTATCCAATAAGATCTCATGCTAATTGATTCGGACAGATAAAAAAGTTAAAATTTAAACAGATTACGGCTTATACTGACCTAATACTATAATTCTTTAGGTAAACGGACAAGTTAAAACTGATTTATTTTCAATGTATAAATTTATTTAATTTCTTGAAGTAGAGTGCACAAAATAAATCACATTTAAATATCTATAATGAAAACAAAGGAAAATTCCAATTTTCTTGGCAATTGGATAATTATTTATTCCTCGACTAATCCACGATGAAGCGTATCATCAGTAAATTAATGAAATAGCTCAAAACTTATAATTTTATTATAATATTAAAGATAAAATATTTAAAAATTATATTATGGGTGTTTCGAATTAAATTATATTTTTACGTATTATAATCTAGACTGATAACATAATTTTTATTTAAAATAAAATAACGATTATTCTCATAGCCAATTTAATGTAGTACTCCCTCCTTCGTACAGAAGATATTGACACTTTTTTTTCAGAAAGATTAAGAAGTATAATAATAATTTAATATGTAATGGGTTGAAAATATAATATTTTAATATGTAGTGGATTATTGTATTAGTGTTGAGTGTGATGTGCGTGGGCCAATATAAATAGTAATTATTTTTATGTGAGTCTTATGTTCTTAGAAAAAAAATATGTCAATTTATGTGGGACAATTCAGAAAAAAAAAATGTCACTATTTTTGGGAGGAAGGGAGTACTATTCAATATAGAAAGGGTCCAGATTGTCGCAATTCAATTAATATTTCATGAAAATTATTTAGCACTCCTTCCCGTCCAAAAAAAATAAAAATTAACACTTTTTATTTTTGTATGTTCCAAGAATACTTAAAAATGGAAATAATACATAATGTTAATAATTTTACAATACAACAATATTATAAAAAAAAATACCACATTATCTTTACATACAATTTAATGAAAATCAACTATATTCATACACTTTATTCTATTCAATTACCAAAAATACCCCTTCAAGTTACTTTTCTTAATTAAACTCCGCACCACCAAATACGTACATGTTTTTCTGGGAAACTATTTTACAACACATTTATATATGTGTCGTTTATTAATTATATGAATGTTCTTTTACCCATTTCTCATCTTCCTAAATTAATTAATTTAAAGGTACGTATATGATATTGTGTAATTTTTACGAATTTCTTGTTATTGAATGTAACATTCATGTTATTAAAAAAAATTGATACTTTATTGTGAAACATCGAGAATACTTATAGATAACTTACTAGTGAATTAGTTATGTGTGGATAGTGGAGCTGTTAAGTTTGATTAAAAGCCACTATATTATATGCTATTCATCTTAATTTATATATATAATAAAAACATTGATATATAATTAAAAAGTCACAGTATTGCCTCTTCAAAAGATGTTTCAGAATATATTCTACATTAATAAATAACGTTTAAATAAATAATAATCATGTTTATTTGTAACATGCATCACTTGTGTATGCATAAATTAATGAAAGTTTTTGGTTCGAATCTCAAACCCGAAATCATATACATAAAACGTTAAACACATCTTTTATGTAAATGACATAATTTGTTTCACTAAATGAAACATAAATTAACATGTAAAACGTTAAACACATCTTTAGTGTAAATGAGATAATAATTTGTTTACTATAGTGTTATATTTGTTGTTTCAGTTTTTTTTTTTAAAATATTAGTTTATTATATTTTAGGAATATTCTTTTATGAGATGAATATATGTGAGATAATTTGTGAGATGAGTTAATTTATTATTAGAGTATAATTGTTATATAAATAAAGTATATTTATTAATAGTTAAAAATATATTACCATTTTTGAGTTACTTTGAGATTGGGATGAAGGTATGCTTCTTTATCAAACTCCAAGTCCAAGCCTAGAAGTAATTGAAGATGGCTCCACACCAAACAAAAAGTCAAAAATCTGATGCAGAAAAAGAAGAGCGTAATAATTTAATTTCATAACGTTGTTGTTGTTGTTATTAATATTATTAGTATTATTAATAGTAAGAAATAAAATAAATACTTTCTTGATGCAAATTTCACACTTTTTATTTTATTTCGTTCCATATTAAATTTCATTATTAAAAATATGAAATATCACATTAATTCTTAATGTTAAAAGTACATTTTAATTATACATTTATGATTCACACCTAACACAATAACATACTACTTTATAATTTACTCCATTTATTACCTTAGAAATACTACACATTACTCTCTAAAAATCAATAAAGTTTGTCGAAATACAATTTTTCTTTAACTCCATATCTATATAAAGATACAACTTTTCATGTATGAGGGAGAGGGAGTAATATTTTTTCTTCCACACGTTGAGTGCTCCATGTTACTACTATTATTATGTGCTTAAAAGAGGAGTATTTGTGTGTTTTACGAAGATTAAATTAAAATTAAAATATATTTTGTGATTTTTAAATTAATTAAACATAGTATTAATGTGAAAAGTAATACTATGAAACAAATAAATGGGAAATGTATAAAGATTGTCGCGGATCAGTAAATAATTGATGTGTTAATAAAAGACAATACTAGTTAAAAATAATTTTGATGAGATTGTTTTCTCATTGCTTAAGAAAATTATTATTTTTATTTAAAAAAATAAGAATATTAGTTTTTATCATGTCGAGTTTCATTGCACGGATGTGTACCCAGATTTTTGCCATCATGCAAGTACTAAATTCACATCTTATAATTAATTAACTCAACATTAATTAAAGTAACAATGCATAAAATTAATCAGATAAAACCTCATAGTTGTATTTAAAATGACTTGCGATAAATTACATACATATAATAAGGCACACAATATTCTTATGAATCATCAGCAGATGAAAATAATGGAAGGATCACAGCAGCACTCATCAATTAGGAAACAGCAACACAGAGCAGCAAGACTGTCACAAATCCAAAAATATGTCAATCTTCATTAAATCAGATTATTTCACTAATAGTGAGTCTCTTGTGCGCCCAGACACACGGATTTAGATCCGTATCCCTTTGCAATTTCCGTACCCCTTTACAATTTAAACTCCCTAACAATACATAAGTTTGAATAGAATATATTTAAATAGAATAGAAAGAGGAAGAGTTGTGTTTACGTGAAGGCACATACTGTCCCCGGTACAAGAGCTTTTCCCTTTCACTAATTAATCAACATTAAATAAATATAAAAAAAAAACTAGAGAGAGGAGAGAGAGAATACCATCCCTCAAGAAAACTAGGGTCTCTCCGGGGCGGAGGTGCAGCGTAGTACTGTGGAGGCGCCATCACCGGAGGCCCTTGATAATATGGACCTTTTCTTGAAAATAAGATCAGATTAGCCACTAAATTCTTTAAATTTTTATGAGTTAAGTAGAAAAAATAAAAAGAAGAAAATAAATGGCAATTAATGTACAAACCTTGAGCAGGATATGGATATGCATATTTGGGTGGCTCACTCATATTTTTTGAGTTGCTTAATTCCAGTGATCTGTTAAAAGGCTAGGTAGTGATGGATGGATATATAGGTGAAGAAAAAGAATGATGTATTAGGTACACATTTATTTATGTTGATAAAAGGTGATTCAATTGCCAATTATTAAATCAATAATTGCGTCACTAGTGAAATATTTCTACCATTTTTTTTAAAGCTTCAAAAACCTTTACTACTTTGGGCCTGGTACTACTTTTGGGCCTCTTAAATAAAATTTAGTTGGGCCGAAATTTGGGCTTACAAAAAATTTATTTACTACTCCGGAATATATAAAGGGCAGTTTGTGATTTCTGCACACTCCCTTTTTTACTTCTCCATCTTCCTCTCTCTCCTCCTGCATTCGTCACCTTCGTCGCCATACCTGCGGAACGGAGAGTCTATCGCCTTCTCTGCCTTCGTCTTATGTGATCATTATATTTTGCTTCCATTTGGTAAGTTTTATTGCACGTTGATTCAACTCCTTTGGGAGCTTTCATATTTTGTATCAGGAATTTTTTGTGTTGTGATGCTGTTATGCAAAGCTTATCAAATTATTTTTGAAATTTCTATGGGGGTTACAGTTTGAGGGAAGAATAAAATTTGGGGGAGAAAATCTTACAATTGGGTATTTTTCGTATTGAAAATGATATGCTTACCAATTACTTTCTATCCATTTATTAGGGCAAAATTTGGTTAAAAGCCAATTAGGGATGTGAAAATTTGATGATTGCCAACTCACTGTGCGAGAGTAAACTAGAAGGTATATTCCAAATTACTGTTGCTTATTTTCCCTCTCTTTTCAACTTTCATGAATTTGTTTATTTTGATTTCCGCCGGAAGCTAGATACTGGTGTAGTGGCGGCTGCCGGGCAACCAATGAATGTTGTTACATAAGTTTTTAATTCAAGCTGTATATTTTTCCCCACACAATGAAAACCTGCACTCCTCGAGTATAATTAGACTATAAACCCTTGAAGGAAGGTTGCATAAATATTCCATCTAAAATTAATTAATGCATAATGGGTAGGAGATGGCATAGACAGCAGAAGTATATTTATCTCCTTTTTCTTTTGGGTGATAGGATACATATTTGTGTATTTGTATGTTGTGTTTTGCCATGTTGGTGGATAAATGAAGATCCGTGAATTTAAACATTTATAGGTTAGGGAGGATGAAGAAATCCAAGGATCCGTTTGAAATTGCTTTTGAGGAGCAAGATGAATCACCACCAGAGTCCCCTGTTGGTCCTGATGAGAATGAAACGCAAAATTCTGCAGGACCCATTATGGTTGTAAACGGTGATTCGGATATGAATGCTAATGCTGTTGCGACAGACCCGTCATCTTCTGCTCCTGCATCGAATCCAGCAGGGGCTGCTGGGCCTATGGGCAAGAACAAAGAGGATGATGATGAAGAAGAAGAAGACAATGTGGATGTTGAACTTGGCAAGCTCCGGTCCAGTGGTGATCCTACAAAAACAGCTAAGATGCAGTAAGTTCATTTTGACCAACATGTTTGAATAACACTTAGTGTGTTATGATTTTGCTAGCTATACTGTGGGAATTATAGACAAAGGAAACAATTCATTTAAGGAGTTTAGGAATTAGAATCAATCAAGCTTGAGCAAATAACTGAAAGCTGTCTTTGCTTTGGATCTCTGTTGAGGTATCCTTTTTTTTTTCCTCCCCCACTACATCTGACTATATCTATCTTTCTCATCATATCTTTGTCTTGGATGCCTCCTAGTCTACATACAAGGGACTGTTTAAATGCTATATTTTCCTTCATGTGCGTTAACACTTTCCTGCTTCAATTTCGTCTTTTTAAATTTTCTTTTCGAAAAATATATTCCTGATTCATGTTTTAGTTTTATATGTTTTGACGCAGGCAACGTACAACAATAAAATTAGGCTAGTACTCTCGACAAACTTTGTAAAAAGGATGTTAAGAGGTTAGAAGTTCTGAGTTATATATCCTTATAAAAAAAAGTTCTGAGTTATATGGATTTTAAAATAATAATAATAGGAGAAACAGATTTATAAACCTATTCACGACACTTATTTATCATTATTCAATTGTTTTATCTACTACGAGTACTTCCTGTTCTATTTTTAGTGGCCACATTTCTTTGTTTGGTTCTGATTTAATTGTTTAGCAGATTGTATGTTAGATGAAGCTCATGGGTTAGTATTTATGTAGTAAATGGGTTGATGCTGTATTCCATTTCTTTGATAATGTTCCATACACTATTTAGTTGGAATTGAAACCATTACTAAGGATCTCAAGTTCAACACATTTCCACCTATTAGTGCTTTTAGTTGTCATTTTCTACTTTTTAAATTTTTAGAAAGCACGGAACTTCCAATCTGTAGAGCCCTCATCTTGTGACATGAGTAGAGATTCACGTTGTGATATAAATTACATGAAAACCATATTGAATATGACTTGGTTTTCTGACCACATTGCAAAGTGAAGGTGCGAGTGAATGGACCGACTTCTCCTCAGCAATACTTTTTTCCCCATTCTTTTAGACACCTTCGTTGATCGACTTCAAGTAGTGAAAAATGATTTTTCTATAAAATATCCTGAAAATATGTTATCATTTTTCTTCTTTTTAGATAGTTATGAAAAGTTATACTTTTTCCTTTTTCTTTTCGTCTATTTTCAGAAGAATGTCTCATTATTTGTTCTGATTAAGAAATTTAATATGATCCGAGGTTCCCAGCTTCAGATTATTATGAAGGTAAATATTACACAAGCACATTCTTATACTATATTGTTACTCCATGAGATGTGTTTCATGCCTGTAATTCTCCAAGAAAAAGCAAAGCCACTAAAATAGTGTGAATTTTGGAGAGTATTTATTTGGTGATTTATTTTTTGCAATTTCCTTTACTGGAGTATCTATTCAGTTTTTACACATCTGACTTAAGAACCTTGTTTCTTTTCAGGGAAATTTTATTGCATTTTACAGAGGAGCAAATGAGTAGGTATGAATCATTTCGAAGATCTGGGTTTCAGAAATCTAACATGAAAAGGGTAGGCATTAGCTCTTTTTTTATGATCACCAACAGTCAACGCTACCGTCTCCATCTTCTCTTTAAAATTAAAAAAGGAACCACTTACCTTTAGAAGTGTTTAATCTTAAAATGATGAGTACGCACTTTGAAATTTTAGAGTTTCATTCTAATTGATTTCCGACTTTCATTCTTGAAAATCATGTCTAATTATAAAATGTTTCTTTTGTTCGTCTTAAACGCAGTTATTAAGTAGCATAACGGGAACTGCTAAGATTTCTGTGCCTATGACTATTGTTGTATCTGGTATTGCAAAGATGTTTGTCGGGGAGCTTGTTGAAACAGGTATGCATACTGACTTTTTATTTTAATCAAATACATATTCTCTGTCTCACGGAGTTATACTGAGATGACTCAAGGATTTCCATTGCAGCTAGGGTAGTAATGTCGGAGAGAAAGGACACTGGACCAATCAGGCCATGTCACATGAGGGAAGCATATAGAAGACTAAAATCTGATGGCAAGATCCCAAAAAGATCTGTACCGAGGCTTTTCCGCTGAAAGATCATTTCTTGTTCGTTCTCACTTCGTCTCATCCCCAAGAAGCATTTTATTCGTTTCTTCAACTAACTGAATGCAAGAATCAGTCAAGAATGCAGCTTATGGAGTGTTCTATTGAATTGTAGGGTATGTTTGGATTAACTATTAGTGTCATTTAGTGTATTTATTTTCTTCTTTAACTTTAATCTCAGTGTATGTATATTTTAGGAAGGCTGCCTGCAAGTATATGGAGTGTAATATATGAATCAAGGAACTTGCTCGCATTGAGTCTACGTGCCAGAACTGATAACATGGGAGATTATGCAGAATTATATACTAAAATATCCTTTCTTGGCTCTCATTTTATCCCTATATGTGTTATGTCTAACTGCACATCACTTTTATATTATTTTTATATTTTATTTATTATTTAAAAATATTAAATTATTTTTAAAGTTAATAAAGCAAGTGATTTTCAAAAAATTATTATTTAAAAATTAATAATGCAGGATTATATATGAAATATCCTTTCTTTGTTTTCAATGTAATCCTATATTCAACTCACAACATATTTTACATTTTATTTATTTTTTATAAATAATAAATTATTTTCAAAAGTTAATCAAGCGAGACAATAAAGTAAGATTTTTTATATTCTGAAAGAAAAAAAGTAGGAAGAAATTAGTGAGACGGATGACATAATATTTCTTAAAAAAAAAAAGTATATGCACAAATTACAAAAATTGCAGTACTGATTTTAGCATTTGTTGTACTTGTTTGTTTGATAGGTAATTTGCATAAGGCTGTATCCATGTGGTTCAACTTGGCAAAATGTAAATGAAGTGCCACTTTTAACTGAATATCATATCCTGTTAAAAATATCACAAAGATGAATTCTATTAGACAATCTTAGTTAAATGGGTCCAATTATTCCATGGGCTTCCATGTTCCTAGCTAAAGAGTCGGTTGCTAAAATCCAATGTTAAATTAGAAAATGCAGAAGGTAAATTATTTAGGTAATTTCAACGAAGACGTGATTTTATTAATGACAACAATATTATTAATGACAAGAAGCAAGCAAGGGATTACTGATCAGAAAGGAAATTACAAATATATATTTACACACAGATCCTTAAAAACTATATGTATCACGCAACAACCTTCTCGTTTCCGGTAACCATCACTTCATTCTTCATGCATCCATCACTAACACTGCTTAACTGGTTTCCACACCCACCGCTACCACCACAACCGCCACCACAGCCACCACCACGCTTTGCCATGCTTCCGCACCCACCGCCACATTTCGCCATGTTTCCACAGCCGCCACCACCACAGCCTCCGCATCCACCAGCACGTTTAGTCATGTTTCCACACCCACCACCACAGCCTCCGCTCCCTCCACAACCTCCACCACATTTTGCCATGTTTCCACACCCACCACCGCCGCATCCACCACACCCACCACTGCCGCATCCACCACATCCACCAGCCTCCACAGCCTTTAAAGCGTTTCCACAGCCACTGCCACATCCTCCACCACCACAACCTGCCCCTTTTACTGGCATCACTGCATTATTGTTAACAGCTTGTACATTAACCTCCACTTCCTTTTGCACAGGAGCTTGGTTGGTTTCACCAACTGTTGGAGTAAGAAATTCTTCATTTGAGTTCTCTTGGCTTCTTAAAATCAGACCACTTTGACCCTCTTTCCTCCATATGTTACCAAGTATAAATGTAAGTAGGAAGCCAGGCAAAAGGAACCATTCCTCTTCAACCTTAAGAATCCAAAAAATAGAGTGATTTGTTATTAAATATAGTGGATATGATACTACTTCCCTGCTAAGAATTTTAATTACCTTAATGGTGCTAGATTTCAAATTAAGCAATGCTACAGCTCTTCCATATGGATCTTCAGCAGAAAATTTTACGGCTGTAATCAGGTGATGTTCATGCGCAGCTTTGTGTTTCTCACATCGTCTAGTTTCATAATCCAGTCGTCCACCAGGGTAAAGTCTAACCTGTATAAAAAACAGTAAACATTGAACAAAATATATCAAAGGACTCTAGCCTTATTCGATACTTGATTTTCAGTGTAATAGCCACTCGTTGAAACAAAGTAAGAAATTGTATTCGGGTCAAATGTAGATTTGAGTCGTTCCAAAGATCAAATAGAATAGAATCACCCTTTGATTTGCTACTCTACCTATAAGAAAAGATACTTCATGCTGTATATTTTTGGGAATTCAATAAAGTTCAGTTCTTGGAAAACTAGTAGTCCAAACTTTCTTGTTTTAATTTTCTTCTTTTGGAGCTTCCTGATGTAAAAAGATATACAATGACAATGGGAGATCACTTACAGAGTGAGGGCCAGTGAGCTCCAAGAGGTGGCCATCATCATTCTTAGGATTTGGAACCTTAAGGGACCATGGAGAATTTACAATAGACCACTGAGACTCCACAAACTCAGCCAGAGTGCATGTATTGCCCGATTCTGTGATGCCAATTACAGCTCTTTTTCTAGATTCTTTCTTGCTTTTTGACTTGTGCAAATCTCTGCAATGAGGTTATAGAACATGAGTTTGTCAAAATTCAAAGTCTCAAGGCTCCAATTCACTTCAATTACTTTATGTTCACTGAAAAACTGGAGTTGCCATTTTCCATGTGTATGAAGGGATTTAACATATGAAATTAACATCCGGAAATTATACTTTCAGCAAAACATCTTTTTTAAACTTGCTATAAACAATACCAATATTTCCAAACTGCATTAATAGATAGTGTTTTCTCAGTAAATTACTCCTCTGTTAGTGGATCAAGATCTCCAGCATTATCAAGCAGGTCATTTAATTATCGCAAATTTTGAAACTAAAAAATGATGACAAGTTTATAGTGAGAAAATGTGTACTAAACATTGAAGGTAAAAATAGATGCAAGGTATAATAGAATAAGATGCTTCAACTCATTTAGAGGAGAATGTGAAGTTTAAAAACCTCATTTGTAGGCTGAGTACAAGCTTCCCATCCTCGTCAACAACACGTGTCCAACTCTTAGCAGATTGGACCTTCAGTGGCAGTGGGAACAAGCAAGAACTTTTAGAGAATGGTCGAGACCGAACCATACGAAGTGAATATGGTGCTGGGGCAGGTAAAGTCACAGAGATTGCCACTCTCAAGCCAATCGGTTTTGAATCCGAGATGTTTGAACTAGGCACCAAATCAATCCATTTTTCTACTGTAAGGTTGGAGTCCGGGGACAAGAAGTCTTCCATGGATACAGTAGTCGTGGCCATTGTTTTGGATGATTTTGCCAACTGTGAATTGGAAGGTGAGGACACTAGTTCAAAGAGCAGGTGCCCGATGGGTTGGCACTGGAAGGTTGCCACTTGCTTCTGACCAGATTCTGAGGAAATTTTAAGGGTTCTCTTTGCATTGAAGATCATATCTGGTTGTGATTTACTGAAGGACACAAAGAGATTTCCACTGTGTCCATCTGGCAGATTTCTTACCCCTACAAACTCCAACATGACCTGAAAAATTCAGCACACGTATGAACTTTGTCCTTCGCCATCAAAAAAACCATGCACGAAGGTGAATCGCATAGATTATTCAAGATGATTATGAGACAAAATATAGAATTTTCACATTTTTAAGCTATATAACTGTTACTATTGACACATTACATCTCAAGAAAGACACTTGCAAAACACTACCATGTATTTAAATCATGATAGATAGGTGAGAGCTTCTAAAGTATGAAGAGGATAGGGTTATGACGTATCTAAAGTGAATATGGATACTTCGATCGTATTTACCTCAAATACTTCAATCATAGGAAGTGCTATTTTAAGGTTCTCATCGGAACTGGCCACCTTCTTGGTAATGCTTCCGGAGTAAGGAGTAGTTCGGACAGGTGAAGGGGCAGTTCCCCGTACATCGCTCCAGCTCTCCAATACCTACGGCCATACATCTCTTCAAATGTGTTGGTGGTTCCAGAAAAACCAACATCCAGTTTCTGTCCTTTACTTCTGTCAGAATCAGTATCATCATGTTCCAAGATTTTTCCCATTACTGACAGAAGATCTTTGCAATAAGAAACTGGATGTAACTGGTGAGTGTGCCAAATGAGGTCAATATCATAAGTAGGAACTGAGAAACTCTTTATGCCCTTCTCCTTGTTTCTCTTGATCAAGTGCAGAAATCCTTTATACCTAGCTACAGCTCCTTTGATATAGCGAATGTCATTCATGTAGGGTCGCGAAACCTACATCAGAATATGAGTTGATTAGCATGACTGATATCACTAGCCAAGTAAACAGCACCTTGTATGTTGTAAGAAGTTGGAAAGAAAACAAGTAATCAAAATTATAGAGATGATAAATTTACCTGATAATAAAATGGACTCTGTCGATGAGCAGCTGAGACCAAATCATATTTGGTGCTATTTTTCACCACTGCTCTTTCTCCACACGCATTATCTTCATGCAAACATTCCATATCCAATTCAAAGGGCTCACCTGGATATAATGTTTTCCAAATGTCTTCGGTTGGCTTTGTTGAAGTTTTTTCTAAAGATGAAACAACATTGTCATTGTCAAGAATTCTCCCATAGAACTCCTCACAATCTTGTTTGTATCTGACCTGGTAGACGTGACCAGAACGCACCCGTTTAATTGGTGGCTAACACAAGATAGAGGTGAAATCAACGGTAAAAATAGAGCAGGAAAACATACTGGATTGAGCCTGTGGCAGTGCCAAATCCATTCACAATCTAAAGGCACTACCAATGGGCCTTCAATGAGTGGGGATTCAGAATGTTTTGCCAGCAAAGGAAGCCAATAAGCATTGTACCTAATAGTAGGAAAACACAAGTCCTTTCCGTCAATATTATACAACAAAAACCCCCCACAAATTGACAATGATGAATGTGAATTCGTTACTCTGATATTCGGTATGAAATCATCAAGCCACAGATAATGATTGATACATATGAATAACTATAATAAACTAAGACACACAGAGAGATAGAGGAGCATAACGACCTATAAATTGCTGTATCTAGACCTTTGCCATCATAGAGCCAACGATTCCCATCAACAGCCGCAAGGAAGTTGAGCTGTCTTCCCGCGGCGGAAACAAGGTCCACGTTAATCTCAGTGCTCTGAGCTGCTTCCCATTCCAATTCTTGCTGCTTCTCCATGCTTTCAAACCTTTCACCTATCAGATCACAACAACTTCCCCCCTTTAGTTAGGGAACAAAACACATGATTTTACCGATTATTCAGATTACAATTAAACACAACCAATTTTGAGAAACAGAACCAAAGTAGAGTCAAAATTTCGATTTCCAGCAAATTAACCAAATTTCAACAACTAGCCAAGTATTGACAGAAACGACGCAATCGCTAGGATGATCACAGGAGAAGTGGATGATGAGCAACTGAAATAGAAAAAATTGGTAGTAAATTCAGAGGAAAATTACCCGAAAATGGAGGAGAATAGTAAACTGCAATTATCGCGTTGACGATGATCGAGTGTTGAACGTTGGGATATTTATAGCATTTTCCAAGCAGAGTACGATCATCGAAAAGTACAAGTTGGAAATGGTAGGACGGAAGTACCCTCCGTCAAAATCAAAAATACTCACCCTGGCCCTCTCTCTCCTGTCTAACTCTAAGATTGATAATTTCTTAAGTTAAGCCGAAGAAATAAACTTACTCCATTTCAAAGAGTTTTTAACCTATGTGTTTTGGGTTTAGGGTGATTTTACTGATGTGCTAGAATTAGCAGCTCAAAAGAGTTTGAATCATAAAAAAAGAGTACTAGTACTTGTGTTAGTTTAATTGTTAGCCGGTGAGTTGTAATTAATTAGTGAAACCTAATAACTTCTCTGTATTTTGTTTTTCCTATAATACCTATACATATCCGTACATTAGTGTGCATTACATGTCCGTACATTAGTGTGCATTGTTAAAATGGAAACAAAATTACGCTATTTATACGAATGTACATTAGCGTACATTCTATTGAGAAAGAAACTGAAAATAGGCGATTAAATTGAAGAACCCTACCAATGTATATTGGTGTGCATTCTTGAGAGAGAAACAAAAAAATTGAAAAACCCTACGAATGTACATCAGTGTGCATCTTTGAGAGAGAAACGGAAAATACATGATTGAAATTATTATTAAGTATATTAGTGTGCATTCTTATAGAGAAACAGAAAATACGCAATTAAATTAAACAACCTTTACATTAGTGTGCATCCGTGGTTAATTAAATTGAAAATAGGATTGTTGTAACTTATAATTATCCTTAAATCTCTCATTTCTCATCTATTGTTTTTATTTGATTTAGTGTACATTAGTGTTAAAACTAGTGTTAAGTGAAAACGTTGAAATATTCAACGTTGTAAATAAGGGTAAAACTGGAAAAAGAAATAAATGTTTAGATCAATGTATTTATTAGTAATTGGGTTATATATGCGTACCTATTAGCAATAATCTCTTTTTTTTACATGAATTAAATAGTATAATAATTTATGTACATCGAGTTGGAGGATATAATATTTTAATTTGTAGTGGATAATGAACTAGTGTTGTGTAGGGATTATGTATATTTTAATTTGTAGTGGATAATGAACTAGTGTTGTGTAGGGATCATGTACTCCCTCCGTCCCGCGTTAAGTTTACGCTTCCAAATTTCATTTTTTATCAAGTTTGGCCCACACAAAATAATTGATTATTCCATATTAGACTCACCCACAATACTAATACAACTACCCACTTTATATTAAATATTAATTCACTCTGCGAGACGGAGGGAGTATATCGGATTGAATATAATAATTGCAGCCTGAATCTCATATTACATTTCATGTTGCAATTCGTTTGATGTATATAATAAAAAATTATACCTTGTATTTTATAATAGAATAGAATAGACCAAAATGATATACATTAGCAAGGAATAATTAATTTTGCTAATAATTAATTTTTCAACCCAAAAAATAAAACGATGAAACTTTTCCGCACCATTCATATTCTTTATTTTTTCAATTGGGGGTAAAAACTTGCAAATCGATCGTTTCATTTGGAATTATTGCTAGAGAGTATATATGCTACGTCAACTTATAAATTTACCCAAATGCCATTTAAATGTCACACTCAACCTTATCCCTTTCATAAAAACATACTCTTAACCACCTGGCTAAGATATTTTATCCATTTAAATTATACTTTAAGATGCGGCAAAGATCCAATTATGAATGCACAAATTGACGAAAAGAGATACACACTTTAAAGGTACTTTAATTTAGCTATAGTTTTAATTATGGTTAATATCGCACCGTCTATGTTACATTTTAGTGATGCAATTTCTGTTAATGTGCGTACAAAATCTCAATCATTTCCCATAGATTTGATATTTAATCTCTCACCTACTTATTATTCATCTAACACTATAATAAGAAATATAACATCAAAATATAACAAAATATTCAATCTAAGTTAATTAATGCAACAAGTTATCACCTACTAGATGAGCGTGCATATAAGTCTTTTTTGGAGACCATAGTCCATAGAGTTTGAAGCTATTATTTCATTAATTATATTTGTAATAAATTGTAAATACAAGTATAACGTTGAGAGATTATCATATGATTTTTTCACAAATGATGTGACAAGATCATTGAAGCTGAGGGGGCAAATTAGGCACATTGTCATTTAAAGGGGAGGAGCGTAGTACAAACAATCTTGTTTTGATGGTTTTATAGTACAACAAGAAAGTGATTCCTTCCTACAATTATTTCATTTCACTAAAAAACAATTTCAGTTGCACATAATGCATGGGCATTCTGCTTTGTTCACACCAAACACCTTCCCACACCAATGTTTTCTAATGAATGCCAGCGTATGCGTCGAAAGGGTCGAAAAGTGATTCCAGTCGCGCATTTTGTTCATCGCTTACGCATTATAACAAATTAAAACACAAGAAACCAACCATTCCATGTGTTGATGCTCAGACAAGACAACATTTGCTAACTGAATATCAACAAACTAACCATTCCAGGCATTGATGCTCAGAAAAGACTACCATTTGCTAACTGAATGTGTGTACTGATGAACGTAAACAATAATGACAAAACGATGGAGATTTTACATACTATGTATGGATGAGTAACATAGTGCGATTCAGAATAATCTATCAAGCCTCAGATTATTTACATACAAGGGCAATAAACTATGAAAGATAGCGCTAAGAAATTTAGTTGCACTGGTTTTGATTAGAACTGTACCTCACAGCTCATCTGAGCTCTCGTTCGTCTCTGTCTGGGTTTTCTGCTCCAAGTACTCCTCTTCGATTGTTTCTTTAAGGATGATAAGTCTCTGGATAACAACAGGTTGATTCATTTTCTTTGCTTCCCTAATTTCAGTCTCTTCTTGGTTGAGATGATATGCATCGAGCATTATCTTAATCCATTTGTGTAGCTCCTTTGGAGTTCTGAAACATCAAATATCAAGGCATAATGAGTATGCATGGTCAAAAGACATTTCACAATCACGTGTGATTTGATCACTATTTACGCGTATATGGCATTTGGTTCTTTGACATCATGTTCATCCCCAGGGGAGAAAGCAGTAGCTAATGCTGAGAATCGCTCTTCAGGATCAGTGATGTTCAGCAAATACTTGAGCAGCTTTATTTCTTTTGGTACAATGCTCCTCAAACTGCTTTGTGTTGCCTTGTATAAGCGGTACATTATATCTTTCACCTGTAAGAAATTGCACAAGATTAGAACCCTGAGTTTTGTTTCCAAATATCAATTTGATAAATATGCATGTCAGGTTTGAAAAAAGGTTTCCTTTTTCTTATAAATAATCAAACACGAAGAACATGCATACCTCATTTTTCATGGTTGCTGACTCCTTAGCTGCCGCCCAAGCACCATTAATCAAGAGTATTAAAGAAGAGTCGAGCTCTTTTGCCTTCGCTAAACTTTTTATCTTTTCACACGCCGCATCTAAAGAAGGAGTGTTCAAGATGTCATCAAACTTTGCCTGGGCATTGTCTAACGTTCCCACAATCTCCAGAGTGTTGTCGAAAGCGCTGACTGCTGATAAGCATCGAGCCCCAAGCCGTGCAATTGCTGCACAAAATAATGCCACCGTAAATCTTTTAATGATGAATTCAGAAAAACTGATTTAAGTGTCAAATAAACAAAAAGTTGCAAATTATCAAGAACTACAATGCTTATACCAAGTTTACACAAGATAAATAAAAAAAGAAGTTATGAAATCCAGGACCCAAGATAATGCAAGTCCTTGTTCCATATAGCCTTTTTTTTCTTAATCCAGAATAACATATATGATGAGCAAAACACTCACAGACACAATATGATACAGACTAGAAACATGGAAACTATTAATTAAAAGTTTCAGGAAACAATACAATTAGGCATGATGCATAGAACAAGAAATGTACATATACATATATGCGGATATCATATAATAACATAATTAGTACATTAGACGCCAAATGAGAGGTAAAACATTATACCCTACATTCCCTCTAAGCTAGTGCGATTCTAGCAAGCTCCAAACCATTCGTTGTGCATTTGCTCTTCCTGGACAAACGAAACTCTCCCAGTTGTTTTAACCACAACTACACGTTTGAAGCCTAAACCACATTCATCATCACCAAAGCCCATTCCTCCCCCCATGTATATGCATGTTTGTACGTATCAAATACTTGCTCAACATGCATCCAAGTTTTATCTTATGATTTCAGTCAAACACATGAAATAATAGAAAACACCACACCTCATAGCTAGAAACCATTTTCAATTTCAACATTTTTCTAGAACCTACACATTTAAATCATGTCATCATAATTTAGTGTTCTCTGTAAAATGAGTTTATGAACATGGACCTACGATGTAGTAATGCAAGTCTAGTGAGGATAGGTTTATCGGTTGAACCAAATTGGTTAATTTAAGTATTACCATCCCTATCCTCCAAGCCATCATAGGTTTTAGACAGCAAAGTGAGATGTCTAAAGAATTCATCCGTGAAGTCCCCTCGGCGCTTGGCTACAATAGCATTTATATCCAATGGACTATCTTGTATCTCGTTAAGAAGCTCAGCATGCTTCTCCATCTCATCATCAATCTGCAAAGTTAAAGCTTGATCAAGACACATAGCAACAGGGATCCAAGCAGCTAGCAAGATACATTCACAGTAGCAACAAGATAACTTTAAAAACTTCGGAATTGGCAGAAATTAAAAGGAACAAACACCTTTCGCACTTTCCTAGACAATTCAATCAATTTCTGCTTCATTTGGGAATCACTTTCAGCATCTGCGCGCATTTTACACCGATGGTAGAATTTCTCCCGATACTTTTTCCACTCATCTCTAAAAATCAAGTAATTTTTCCAATCTTTGGACTTAGGTTTCTCGTTCAAGAAAACGTCGATAACCTTATCCACAAATTGGGTAATCGTATACCCTTGAGCAACTTCCACCTCTGTTTCTGCAGCGGTTGCGGAAAAACCTAAAACAAGCAACAGCAACATAAAAGATCTAAAGAATGAGGCATAAAGCAGTGAATTGAAGACAGAAAGTAGTGGAGTGTACCAGTTTTGATTCTTAATGTGGTGAGTGTTGGAGTATGGAGATTGTGGGCAGGAAAAGGAATTAGGGCGGGTAATTTAGAAAAGGGTGGGGGTATTTGTGTGGAGAATGGAAAGAGAGTGGAGGTGAGGATTGAGAGATTGCACGCCATAGACATACTACTCCGCTCAGCTCCCTCCGATGTAAAGAATCTGCGTATCGTCCATGGAAGCAGGGGATTTACTCTAAAACCCTGGGTTTTTCGCCCAATTTTTTATTTTTTTTTAATTATCCATTTGAATGTCAATCATAATCAAGGATTCAAGTTACTCCCTCTACATAACACTTTCTATTCTAGATTGTTCCACAAAAATTTGCACCTTTAAAAAAAAAATAAAAAATAAAAAACAACCACTCTTTCCCATACACCTTATTTACAAAAAAAAAAAAAAAAATCATCACTACCTAACATACTTTATCATTTATTTATTACAAAAAAAATATCATTATACCCCTAAAAGTTATCACTTTCTTAATCTCCGTGCCGGAAAGGAGGGGCGCAAACTTTTCTGGGACGGAGTGAGTATTTCTTAACTTTTCTGGGACGGAGTGAGTATTTCTTTAGGACAAATTCTCTTGTGAGACATTATATATATAAGACGATTTGCGAAACGTGTTAAAGTATGTCTATTATATAGATAAAAATATGCTTAATGACTGTTAAAATATGTTTTCTAAAATATGATAAATAATGAATCAAAATATGATTTTAGATTGTTATAATATGATTTATGTTGTGATAAACACACAAAATCTCACAAAACATTCAAGAATCAAACACACATAAAATGATAGAACTTGAAATGAAAAGTAATCTTACACAAGGATGTATAGTGGTTCGGTTATGAATAACCTACATCCACTTTGGGTAGAAGAACTCTTATTATTACTCAATGCTTACACACCAGATTGGATTGATCTCAATTTGCAATAAGAAGAATGAAAACGAAGCTACAGAAACTGTCAAACTCAAAATGCAAAACTACTGTGATCAAGCCAATTTGAGCCTCTATATCTTGCTACTCCCTTAACCTATTGATCCGGTTAAACCTCAACTAGAAATCCCTCACTTAGTAGTTGAGATGCAGTCATCTAGCCGGTTCTAAGTAGCTCAATAAACCACCCAACAACCGCTCCAAAAACGGTTGCTCACACTGCTCCAATTTGACAGTTTTTGTCAGTTGAGTTTGTTGGCTTGTTTCAACTGCCACAACTTGCTTCCAGCTTACATGCAACACATTATGATCATTCTCCATCCTCCAATTAACATAATCCACGTGTGAAACATCCCATGCATGCATCTATTGTTATCAATCTCCACCTTAGATGTATGCATGCTCAAACTTGAGCTCTCCTCCCCATCTTGCTGCTTTTTAAGGAGTAGCAACCTGTAAGTTTGAAACCATACCAACTAAAGTCTTGCACAGCTCAAATTTTGTTGCTGGCAAAGCTTTAGTAAGTCCATCTGCTGGATTTACAAATGTATCAATCTTTCTAACTTCAACAGATCCACTATCCACCATATCTCTCACAAAGTATAGCTTGACATCAATGTGTTTGGTCCTCTCATGATATCCCTGATGTTTAGCTAAGTGTATTGCACTTTGATTGTCACAATATACCACTACATCATCCTGATACTCTCCCAATTCTTTCAGCAAACCAACAAGCCATACCCCTTCTTTAATTACTTCTATCAAAACAATAAATTCAGTTTCTGTAGTTGATAATGCCACTACAGACTGATGGCTAGCCTTCCAGCTCACTGATGTTCCATACATATTAAACACATACCCTGTAAGAGACTTCTTAGAATCTAAGTTTGCTGCAAAATCAGAAGCTGTCAAAATCAGCATCAACATATCCAATGACAGCTTCTGATTTTGCTTCCCTCTTCTGAAATTTTAAACCAAGTTGTTCAGTTCCCTTGACATACCTTAATGGCCATTTGACTGCCTCCCAATGCTGTTTACCTGGATAACTTAAGAATCTACTAATCAAGCTCATTATATAAGCAATATCAGGTATACTGCAAACCATAGCATACATAAGACTGCCTACTGAACTTGCATATGGAATTCTGCTCATTTCAGCTACTTCTCTGTCTGTTTTAGCTTCACCAAGTAGAGACAGACTTAACCCTTGCTTGACAGGTGTTGTAACAGGTTTGCACTGATCCATATTGTACCTTTTGAGTACTTTAACAAGATAAGATTGTTGTTTCAACACAAGTACTCCAGCTGATCTGTCTCTGCTTATTTCCATACCTAGTATCATCTTAGCTTCACCAAGATCCTTCATCTCAAACTCCAATTTGAGTAATTCATTTACTACATCAATGCCTTGAGAGCTCTTGCAAGCAATCAAGATATCATCCACATAGAGTAGTAAGTATGTGTAACAGCTGTTTTCTTCCTTGATGTATATACAACTGTCATAGAGACTTCTCTGAAATCCATTGGCAATTATATATTCATCAAACCTCAAGTACCACTGTCTAGGATTTTGTTTAAGTCCATACAGAGGCTTGAGTAGTAAACAGGTCTTTGTATCAGCCCTCTCAACTGTAATACCCTTTGGTATCTTCATGTAGATACTTTCTTCCAACTTACCATATAGAAATGCAGTAGTTACATCCATCTGATGAAGCTCAAGATCATATTGAGCCACTAGTGCTAGTAATACTCTGATTGAACAATGTTTAACCACAGGAGAGAAGATCTCATTGTAATCCACTCATTCCTTCTGTGAAAAACCTCTAGCTACTTGCCTAGCTTTGAATCTGACTCCACCTTCAGCTGCAGATGCTGGTTTTCTCTTGAAAATCCACTTACATCCAACTAGCTTTTGAGATTTTGGTTTGTCAACAATTCTTCATGTTCCATTCTTATTCAGAGACAATAGCTCTTCCTCCATGGCTATCAGCCACTTATTACTATCTTGACTTGCCAATGCCTCAGTGTAGTTTCTTGGTTCATAAGCTTCAATTTCAGTTGTTGTATATAGTGCAAATAATACTATATCAGCTTCCACATACCTTGCAGGTGGCACTATAGTCATTTTCTGTCTGTCCCTTGCAAGCTGATAGGTATTAGGTTGTTCTTTAACTCTTGATACTTCATCTGTATCTCTGTTAGTGAAGTTCTCTTCACTTTCACCTAATCTGTTCATATTTTGAGACTCCACCTCAAGCTCAGACTCTCTTCTCTGATCATCTTTGATCAAAGGCATCTTATCTTCAATGAAAACAACATCTCTGCTAACCAAGAGTCTGTTCTCTTCATAACACCACAGTTTATACCCCTTTACACCTTTTGGATAACCAATCATAACACATTTAAGTGCTCTAGGTTCCAATTTATCCTGTTTCACATGGGGATAAGCTTGACAGCCTATAACTCTAAGGTGAGAGTAGCTTGGAACCTTACCTGACCAGACTTCTTCTGGAGTTTTAAAATTCAAAGCTATAGCAGGACATAAGTTGATCAAGTAAAACTGCAGTTGCAGCTAATTCTCTCCAAAATATCTTACTTAAGCCTGTACTACTCAACATGCATCTAATTCTTTGCAAAAGTGTCTGATTCATCCTTTCTGCAATGCCATTTTGCTGTGGAGTTCCAGGGACAGTTTTGTGTCTCTTAATTCCCTTTTCCTTGCAGTATGAGTTGAACTTTTCAGACACAAATTTCAATCCATTCTGTTCTCAAGTACTTCAAACTACTCCCAGTGTTATTTTCTGTTTCTGTTAACCAGGCCTTGAATGTAGAAAATTTTTCATCCTTGGTTTTCAAAACATATACCCACAGCTTCCTTGAGTAATCATCAATGATGGTCATTATGTATCTTCATCCACCTCTGGTTATAGTCTTTGAAGGTCCCAGAGGTTTGAATGAACATAATCCATCCTTTCTTTGGTTGTATGTTCTGATTCACCAAACGTAAGTCTCTTAGACTTACCAAGAATGCAATGCTCACACTGTCTGATCTGATTATTTGCATTGAACTTGATCAGCTGTTGTTTAGCCAATTCTTGCATTTCTCTTTCACTAACATGTCCCAACCTACCATGCCATAGCTTGGCATCATCCTGCTGATCAGTGTTGTGTATCTGTCCTACAACACCACTCTCATCCATAAAGTACAAGTCAGATCTCCTAGTTCCCTTCATGACTATTCTATCATCCTTAGTCACTGTGAGTACTCCCCTCCTCAGGTTTGAATCATACCCTTGAGTATCTAACATCCCAAGGGAGATGAGGTTCCTTCTTAATCCAGGAACATATCTAACATTCCTAAGAAGCCTCTGAACTCCATCAAACATAAGCAGTCTGATGGATCCCACCCCTTTTATTTCACAAGAATGATCATCACCTAATAATACTGATCCTCCTTCTTGATGCTTGAATTCCTCAAACCAATGCCTCATAGGTGTCATATGAAATGTACACCCTGAATCCAATACCCATTCAACAGACACATCTGATGATGTGATGGCCAGAGCTTCAATACCTTTCATACCAGCATTATTTTGAGATTCACCAACCTGATTGACTTGATTCTTCTGATTTCCAGTAGTTGCATCAACCCTTTTGGACTTGTTAGCTTTCCATTTTGCACATTGTTTCTTGAAGTGACCTGGTTCATGACAGTAGTAACACTTCTTTCCAGTTGACTGACCTGTTGCACCCTTCTTTTGATCAGAGTTACCTCATTTGTTCCATTTCTTGTTTTGGTTTCCTTTCTTGGCAAAGAGTCCTTCTGCTCCAGATTTTTCTTTACTGTCAGCCCCTTCCTCTAGATCTTTTGATCTAAGTGCTTTCAGTACATCTTCAAGCAGTAGTACATCATTCCCTCCATAGAGAACAACACCCTTGAAGTGCCTCTGTGATCTTGGCAATGCTGACAGCAACATGATGACCTTGTCTTCACTGGACAGCTTGAAATCCACACTTTCCATATCATCTGTGATCTTGCAGAATTCATCAGCTTGTTCCATTCAGTCATCTTGAATGCATGAAGTCTTTGCCTCAGATGCATCTTGTTGGCAGATGATTTAACCAAAAACAAGGCTTCCAATTTGTTCCATACTCCAATAGATGTTGTCTCCTTTGATACTTCTCTGAGTATTTTATCACTTAGACATAGAATTATTGTAGAATATGTCTTTTGAAGTACCTGATTATCCACCTGTGCTCTTACAACACCCGCTGCAGCTTAAGGATATCTGAGAACTTCAGTCTTCACTGGTGGAGGAGGTTTGAGAGCATCCATCAAACCTTGCTGCATTAGGACTGCCTTCATCTTGATTTTCCATAGATTGAAATCTGACTTCTCTGAGAGCTTTTCAACATCAAATCTTGTAGTATTCATCTTGAATGCTTGCTGTATATCTGGATTTCCTACAGACGACGCCAATTGTTGTGATAAACACATAAAATCTCACAAAACACTCAAGAATCAAACACACATAAAATGATAGAACTTGAAATGAAAAGTAATCTTGCACAAGGATGTATAGTGGTTCGGTTATGAATAACCTACATCCACTTTGGGGAGAAGAACTCTTATTATTACTCAATGCTTACACACCAGATTGGATTGATCTCAATCTGCAACAAGAATAATGAAAACAAAGCTACAGAAACTGTCAAACTCAAAATGCAAAACTACTGTGATCAAGCCATTTTGAGCCCCTATATCTTGCTACTCCCTTAACCTATTGATCCGGTTAAACCTCCACTAGAAAGCCCTCACTTAGTAGTTGAGATGCAGCCATCTAGCCGGTTCCAAGTAGCTCAATAAACCGCCCAACAATCGCTCCAAAAACGGCTGCTCACACTGCTCCAATTTGACAGTTTTTGTCAGTTGAGTTTGTTGGCTTGTTTCAACTGCCACAACTTACTTCCAGCTTGCATGCAACACATTATGATCATTCTCCATCCTCCAATGAACATAATCCACGTGTGAAACATCCCATGCATGCATCTATTGTTATCAATTTATTATTGACATACTTTAATTATAAATAAACATACTTTATCTATATAATAAGTATACTTCAATTGTTTTATATGGGCACAACATGACAAAAAAAATGAAATGTAAATTTTGACTTGGAACAACTTAAAATGGAAAAATAAATCTTAACGCGGGATAGAGGCAGTAATTTTTAACAAGTCTGAAATCACTTTTTAGGATAAGAGATTTTTTATTTCCAAGTCTAAATTATTCATTTTATTAATAAAGTTTGAAATATATAAAATTACTAATTAAGTATCTAAT
The DNA here is from genome assembly GCA_023678885.1 of Pogostemon cablin. NCBI lineage: Eukaryota > Viridiplantae > Streptophyta > Magnoliopsida > Lamiales > Lamiaceae > Pogostemon > Pogostemon cablin. The sequence continues at coordinate 35,616 of JAHCLQ010000250.1, forward strand.
TTAGGTCCTGAATTGATAAATATGAGATAATATATATTGATTTAGGTTCTATCAATGATTTAGGTTTTAAATTGATAGTTTTATACTACCTCCGTCCCAGACTAAAAGGACCAGAGACCTTATGTTAAATATAAGGTCTCTGGCCCTCATTATCTGGGACGGAGGGAGTATATACAAACCTCTAATTGATATTAGAAAATTTCAGGCTCCGAATTTATTTAGATTGAAAATAAAGTATGTTGAGCTTAATGTATTGCGTAATGTAGAGTGATTTAAAAAAAAGTGTTTTGCAAAATTTGTTTTTTAGTTGTAATTAAAATGGCCCTTGTTGAGACCAAATATAAGAAGTATTAACATTTTAATAAAAGTTGTTACCCAAATTAATAAAAAAATTTTTTGAAAAATTCATAATACAAATAAAAAAGACAGTTTCTTGACGCTTATTGTATACATAAAGTAGGTTTAATGATTGTTAAAGTATGTTTTCTAAAGTATGTTGAATTATGCATTAAAATATGATTTTAGTGTATTATAATATAATTTTTTGTTAACATACTTTAACTATAAATAAACATACTTTAACTATACAATAAGCATACTTTAGTAATGGGCCGACCCGTCTCACACCCATCTCACAATAGGGTTACTCAATAAAAAAAAAGTAATAAAATTTTTAATAAAATGTGATAATACCCTTGATAAATGGTAAAAGCTATTTAAGAAAATTTAAAATCGGTCACATTCAAGTATTCCTCCATTAAAAACAGATGAAAAAAAACCACACAATGTGGTCCATGTGGATGTGGATTGTGGATAAAAATGCACGTTTAATCTCTGATTTAATGGACATATTTATCAAGAATGGCTACTTTTATGTAGAAAAATTCAATAATGTCACACCTAATGCATAATTGAGTTCAATAAGTAGAAAAATCCATGTAAATTTTTTACTAAAGAATATGAACAATGTAGACAACTATAAAGTATAAACTCATTTATCTGTCCATTAAGAATAATATATCATACAGAAGATGCAAATTAATGTCAATAATTATACTGCATCAGTCAAATAAAGCCTTAATTTCAAACTGCTAATATTGGTAATCTCCCTACAAAAACCAAACGGGGGAACAAAACTTTTCTTTTTTCTTAATTTTTTCTACCTTTGCCTCGCCTGGAAACTACGGTCCATCCATCTTCAACCTCAGGCGCAGGGGCTTCTCTCTGAGTAAGAGTAGGCTCATTGATGGTAACATTTTGGCTGGGCCTAGATTGAGATCGTGGAGCATCAACATCCATCATGGAGGAGTTATTTTCTTCTCCATCACCATCATCATCATCCTCACTGTCTTCGTCATCGCCATTGGACTGAAAACAATGCAAATGGAAACATGGACGGTAAGGAGAAACAGTAAACACATATTTTTTTTTATTAGTTTCTAGATGTGCATGCAAAAATTAGCCGAAAAAAGTTCTTGAACTTGTATAAAATTAAGGTAAAAATTCAGTGATGAAACCTACCCAACTCATAAGCAGTATTCAAGCAAGCGCAAATGAGCTTTTGAATGAAGTATTAAATGAAAAATGGAAACATGATGAAAATTTGGTGGAAATATTTGATTTTATGATTACAACCAGACTCAGTCGTCCTATAATCCCACCCAGCACCTGCTTCCATATTAGAATCTATCCTTCCATTCTCCTCAAACTACCTCAATCAAAACCACAGCAGAAGCTCATTTTAAGAATTTCTACTATGTTATTAGAAGGTATGCCAGCTAATATTAATCCAGTGTCGTCTCTGAGGACAATAATTCTAAAATCACTCACTGCCTTTATCGTTTAAATTTTTATTGGTAAATATATTATGAATTGTCATCAAATGTCTTGTTAGGATCAGAACTTTTTACAAAACCATTAATTGGAAAATGCAGAAATAGGCTAAGCACACAACACTAGAATAAGGCTCAAAAAAAAGGGCAAAAGGGAGAGGTCATTACCTGTCTTTTATATGAAATGGAAGGAATGCTTGTTTGCTGAAGTTTCTTTATCGAGTTGAAATTACCTTCTAAGCATTCTTCATGCATAACCATTACTTTTTCTGCAACCTAAATGAAATTTTTCCAAGAGAAATATGAGAACAAAAAATTATTATTTTGAAAATTTGTAAACATCAGAAGAAATAAATCTATGAACTCAGGCTGTCAAACAGTATTACATCCTCATATCAGGAAAATTTGTGAGAAAAGGAGATATACAACCAAATAGTGAGCATGTCAAAGTGGAACATATTCTTCAAAGTTCTAATCCCTCCACCCTGGAGTTGCTTTATATTGAGCATGAATTTTTTTTGTGATTTTGACGAACCATGATGAATCTAGTAAAGTATGAACAGTACACACACAATTCACAAGGTACGTAGCTAGTCTCCAGCATGTACTAGCAAAGTTTATGGCAAAATAAGGAAAATGGTGAAGAATCCTTCATGCATGTAACTAAAAAGGACTAGATCAAACTAGATATTCATTATTGACGCCTCGCTTCGTCCTCAAAACTTACTCATTAGCTGAAAATGAATGCTCACCGCATCAATATGTAAATGAAGTAGCGGATCAAGACTTTTCACATTCCCTCATGGGTGGTAAAAGTTAAATTTGCTAATGACCAAGTTCAAGATTCCCAACAAAATGTTGGTAGATGACGTATGTCAGCATATAGAATAACATAAGCTGAAATCTAGTTCTGTTATAAGTAAATCAAGAAGGCGTACCTCCTCAATGCTGCCATCTCCTATCTCAGTATTAAGAGAAAGCATGAATTCCTCAAGCATATCCTCTACTTCATCAATGTAGATTTGCTCTGCAAACATATCAAAAGCATCAATTTAAACTCGCATTTCTTCCTAAAAGAAAGATTATACTTGATTGCGGCTCCCCAATCCCCACCCACTCAACACCATAGCATTTAACTTACTCTATTTTAGCAGATTGATGAAACTTTGATAATAGGAAAACTCTAGAAATACAAAACCCAGGACATAAGTGTTCTTTCTGATATTATACCAACACAAGGTAGCAAGATGACAATGTAAAAACGCAAAATCAATAAAACAATAAATAGGAAAAAAAAAAACCTAGAAGAGAGGACTATGCCTTTGGATTGGGTAAAAAAATTGAAAAGTTCTTCGCTTAGCTGCTGCGGTTTCTCCTCAGAAGCACGACCACCCCACTCATTCTCGACAGCCATACGAAGGGCAGCCCATCGAGAAAGCACCAAATTAATCCCCTCTTGAAATTGGGCAGCCGCCTCCAGTGTCAAATTGCAGTTCATCACTTCTGGTATCACCTTAGAAAAGAGTTAAGATTCAGTCACTTAGAATGGCACTCAACTCTTGATAGATGCTTACAAAATCAATACATATTCCAATAAAGAAACCAAACTAAACATGCTTCGCTTCATCAGAAAATTGCTAGACAAGGCAAACAAAACCAATTTTAAATATAATCAATAAAACAATTGCAAAAGGACAGTCACTTAGAATTGCACTCAACTCTTGATAGATGCTTACAAAATCAATACATATTCCAATAAAGAAACCAAACTAAACATGCTTCGCTTCATCAGAAAATTGCTAGACAAGGCAAACAAAACCAATTTTAAATATAATCAATAAAACAATTGCAAAAGGAAGAATGACAGAAAATTTAAAAATAAAAATTATATGTTCAAACATTGTAATTGTGAATTGTGATGAGAGTAAAACGGTAGAATAGGCTTACAGTGATGTGAGTGATGGAATTCAAGGCAGCGAAGAAGGGCAGATGATGAAGATGAAGGCACAGTGAGAGAAGGGGAGAAGGAAAAATATGATAAAATAAGGACAGAATGAAAAATATAAATACTCCAAAAAATATTCTTTCAAAAGAAAAAAGTTCTCTGTGAAAAACTGCGTTGTTAGGGTTTTATTTTATGGATTATCTTTTGATGGGCTTTGCGACAGGTCGGCTCAAGTATAAAGTTTAAATAAATATAAATTGGGTGTCGTCAATTCAAATCTATTAATTTTTATTTTTAGTTAAATGTCCTATACTTGATTATTAAATATATTTAAAATAATTACTAACCACATGTAAAATAATAGTATTCTATAATTAAGAAGAATTTTTATAATTTTCACTTCAAGACACAACAAAAATAAAATAAAAAAGGCAAAAAAAAAAAATTCACTGAATTATTTGCATATACTAATTCTATAATTCATGCATATTTCAAAAAAAAAATTCTCTCTCTCTTTCGGTTATTATCTCTTCTATCGCATCAATTAAATTTATTTTACATATATCACCATCCTATTTTTACATATTTATTTGATATATAAAATAATTAAGGAAAATTTTCATATAAAGATCCAAATTTTACTTTATGTCTCACTATTGGATTTCATTTTAGGATTGTCTCATTTGAAGGTTTAATTTTAATTTTTTTTCTCAAATTAAGACTTATTTTAATTTTATTTTTTTTACAAATTCAATATAAATTATAGAAAAATATAAAATATTAATAAAAATGACATATTTTAATTTTATAATTTAATTTGAAGGTGTATAATAATATTTTTAAACTATGTTGTACGATTTAAAATGAGAAAATAAATTTCATTGTAAGTCTTAAAATGAAAACAAATTGAAAAACATAAAAATCAGGCCCTAATTTGAGAAAAATATCTAAATTTAGACCTTAATTTGAAACACTTATAAAATCAGGTCTTAATTTGAGACATAAACTAAAAATTATATTATCATCATTCATCTTCAAACCTCCACGTAAACTTAAAACAAACATAACTTACTTTAATATTTAAAATGTCAAAATAAAAAAATTGTTAACCTAAAATTTTTCCAACTCTGGGCAAGGAGTCCAACTGATCCAGCCTAGGTTTTACCGAATAAGATGATTTCAACAATTGGGCCGGCCCAATTATAATCTTAAACTTACACACCTTTGAAGTAGTGTGTTGTTTAGTTAACAATTTTTATTGATGCGATTATTTTAATAAAAAATGCTGTTTATAATTAAAAAAATAATTATTTAATTAAATTATTTCATAAATAATTCGTAAGATAGATAAAATTAATAACATTTTTAATAAAAAATAATAATTAGTAAATAAATTAATAAACGTTGTACTCGTGATTGTGGAAAGGGTTCACACTAGATTTCTTGTTTTGTTTTCTTATTAGTTGTTTTTGCGTCAATACATACATAAGATTTTTTTTTACTCAATACTAATAAATATACAAACCTCCTATATGATTCAAATTTTTTATTTGAATATTTTTAGCTATTATTTTTTGTTGTAAGTTTATCGAAAATGAGTGAAGATATTATCCCAAAATACATACACGAATGGACAGCTTAAATATCCCTTAGTAATAGTTATTGAGTTAGTCTAGTGTGAAATTACTCATGCATAATTAAAACTATAAAATAATTAAACTCTAGAAGTGAATGAATAAATAAACGACTACAAAAAATTTAGACGTGAAAGTAAAATAAATTAATTCTATAAATTAACATTAAACTTTGAGAATGAAGTGACCCCAACCCCAATAATAAGTAAAGGAAGTGATCCCTAATGGTGGGGTACACCATTTTTTCAGTAAAGGAAGTGTACATACTTCGACGTAGTATATAATGACATTGTCGTGAATAATTTGTCGTTATTTTATTTAAATTTAAATTTTTTACTTTTTCGTGTGTGTGTGTGTTTTTTTTTTTAATTTTAGCTTACAACATTAGTTTCTGATTTGATTGCATAGTTTGAAAATAAGTGGGTTTGGTTATGCATATTTTAAAGTACCGAATCACTAAAGCTGTTGAAATTTGCTACCAAACTTTACAAACTTCTCTTTGCTACCTAACCCTAAAACTCCACTAATTTGCAACACTTTAATTTATGTATATTTTCAATTCATTTTGTAGGGGCGATTCAAAGAGTTAATTAAGTAAAACGATCAATAAGTTCTATTTTATTCATAAAACATATTTTCATGACTTCATCATCACAACAAGTTCCTAGCTAATTATGTGAATTAACAAAAAATTGTATGAGACAAATTAATTTTGTATTTTTAATAAAGAGTGTTTTTTATACAACTGAATGCATATTGAAAGGTATATTATTTTATTCTAAATGAAATTCATATTAATTAATAAAAATATATATTTTTTAGTGAGAGACGGTCATATTTGTATTAATGTTTGACTATGTATATTAACTAAAAAATCAAAGATATGACCGGACTAGAACTTAAACTTTGCCATTATTCATCAAATTTCCAAATAAAATTTTATGAAGAATTTATATATATATATATATATATATATATATATATATATATATATATATATATATATATATAAATATATAATAAGACAATGACTAGGGTGTAAAAGTTCCATAAAATTTAATTGGTGGAAACGCATTCCTTCACCTTCAATGTGTGTTTCACTATTTTATCTAATTTCGTTTTTTTTTTTCTTTTTGTACAGTTTGCTGTTTGTATGTTTTTGTTTATTTTTTATATGTATTTAATTTTAGAGGTATGATTATAATTTCACCCTTATAGCTTTAGGGTATATTTAATTCTTAGAGTTTATGGTTTATGGTATAATTGTAATTTCACTTTTATGGTTTAGAGTATACTTTACCTCAAGGGTTTAAGGGTTATAATTGTAGTTTCATCCTTGTGGTTTAGGATATATTTTACCCCAAGAGTTTAAGAGTTTAGGGTATAATTGTAATTTTACCCTTCTGGTTTAGGGTATATTTTATTTCTAAGATTTAAGGTTTATGGTATAATTGTAATTTTACCCTTGTGATTTATGATATATTTTACTTTTAGGTTTTTATGGTTTTAAAGTATAATGGTCTTTTAAATATAATAAAATTAAAAAAAATAATATTAATTGTAGGGTGAGTCTTGTGCGAGACCGTTTCATGGATTTTCTTCCGTGAGACAGATTATACATCAATCAATAACCCTAATATATAAAATAAAAAATAAAGAAAAAAGAGGTGTGGCAGGTCACCATGCATAACTTCTCGGAATTAGCACATTTATGCAAATGACGACTGTGCAGTGCAATTAATTAAGTGTGGAATTTTATTTTTTTTATACATTTTAAATTTTTATTAATTATTAAAATTACAATTAATATTATTATATTTAAGTGATCAATAAGAAAATTAAAAGTGATGGTTGAAAATACAAAAGTGATACTTATAAATAAAGAAAAAAAATGATAAATTTATTATTGAATATTTCATAAAAAAATTTAAATGAAAAAAGTGATATTTTTAATAAAAAGTAATATTTGAACGTAGATAAGTGATACTTGACTAATTAAATTATTTTATAAATAATTTGTAAGAAAGATAAAAAGTGATAACATTTTCAATCAAGATTGATACTTGATTAAGAAAAAAGTGATACACATTCAATTAAACAATTTAAAATAAAAAATTTATAGAACAAATAAAAAGTAATAATATTTTTAATAAAAAATGATATATGATCAAAGAAGTGATAAATGTTCAATTAAATAATTTAATGAACACTTTTTTTTAATAAAAAGTGATAATATTTGTAATAATTAATGATAACGGATAAAGAAAAAGTAATAATCATTTAAATAAACTTTTTCATAAATCATTATTATAATTATAAATAAAAAGTGGTAACAAATTTAATTAAAAGTGATGTTATTATCCAATTTTTTTTCAATTATATATACTAATTTTGACACAATTAACTTTAATTGTGTTACTAAGAATATATTTTCTTACCTTATTTACGAATAATAATATAAATATAATGAGTGAGACTTGCATGCGTCCGGGGCACGCTGTGTAATTTTTTAAGGGTATATATTTTAATTAATAAAGATAGATCATTTTGTTTAAAAGGTATGCACTTTTCATTAATATTTTATATTTTTCTTCAGAAAATAAATAGTACACATCTTTATACAAACGGTATACAGCTTCCCCACACTTTTCATTAATATT
>JAHCLQ010000251.1:0-7500 GCA_023678885.1 Pogostemon cablin
TCAAAGGGCTTGTGCAGATGAATTGATAGCGATGCGGGAGAAATTGCTGCTCCTCAAAACGAAACTTCTGTATGACCGTCTGCCTTTTTGATTAGGTTACCTGAGAATCTCATTGAGGAGTCATTAAAGCCAAGTCTTTCTCCCCCGTAACCTATAAAGATATACCTACTCTTCACCGGAAGAACCGGAAGACTAAGAGGAGGATGCCCAAAGACAACAATTCCTCTATCTCCTCCTGCCTAGGTAGGAGTGGGCTAGGGGAGGTAAACACGATCTAGAATTAGCGTTTTTTCATCTGCAAACAAAAGAAGAATGAAAATCCGTTGGAATCCCTTAAAGCTTTAATAAAGTAGTTGCTTCCCAAATAGAATAGCTTAAGCTAGAGTGGGATGGGACCACATGAGGAAGGAAAGCGGAAGCTGATGTCACAGGAAAAGATGGACTCAACCTATAGGGCACATAATAAGAATGTCTCATTGAAGCTCAGCTATGAGACTGGGCCTTTTCTTTGGATGCTCGTGGAGCAGCATTAGTCCTATCGTTGGGCAAGAACCCTATCTACTGCCGTGGACCAGTCTTCTTTCAAAAGTCTTCCACAAGGAGACAGCAAAACTGACCTGAGCACAAGCATTGTTGGTGCGGGGATTCAGACTATACTATGCCCACATCCGTCCATGGTATCTTGTTCTTTTTCTCTTCTAATCTTCTCATAATAAGTAATAAAAGTCTCCTACGGGTAGATATTATTTATAAATAAATAAAAAACCATATTTGCACCTTTCCTTACTTTTACTAATAAGTGGTCGGTACTCCTCAGGACCTGACCTCCGGTAATGCTATTTAGTTATTTGGCAGAAGGAAGTTCACACACACCTATAAATAAGAAAAGTGATCCACTAAGAAATGAATGTGATGTTGTTCTTTCGCTTGGCCCAACTGCTGACACACCGCCTGCCCGCGTTAAGTGAAGCTGGCCACTTGTAGCACAGACCAAAAGAGGAAGTTATTTCTATTTAGAGAAAAGACTCCGCTTCCAGAGATAAATCGACTGAAAAAAAAATATAAGTTTATGCCCTTACTCGCCTAGAAGGAACGGGATTAGGGAGTATAGGTAGAGTCCCGATAGACTGGGAAGGTAGTTGTTCCACTCCTCTTTATCGATGCTTTTCATAGCCCAGTTTCATAAACAAGGGAATGATCCACGACATCGGTTGACTTAAACGAGTTGAGAAGCGAAGCAACTTCCGGTAGCTACCGAGCGTAGAGTTCGCTTTTGGCAGCTCATGAACCGACCGAAGGAGGGGTTGACTCAGCTGTGATTTGATTGCTAACGTCTTTAATACGATTTAAATCAGCAGCGGTGTTAATAGAATTTTAGCTACGTAAAGAAAAGGAAGTTCTAATATTACTGTCGGCTTGTGGTCGAATGCCTTCTTATTCTCATTATGACTGGACTTGTCATCGCAAGGGATAAATGCTTTTATATCAATAAGTGATGAAAGGAGGGGAAAGCACGCCTCTTAGCACGCCATTAGGGATGGTCCTTCAGTTCGGGGTTTCAGGGGGACCTTCGAATAGGGGCTCGGGTATTAGTCCCGTTGTAGCATGACTCGATACGAATTGGTCTGCTCCGCGAGGTTTAACGAAGTCCTCTTCTTTATACGATGAAACCGTGGTCGCCACCCGCGGCGTCTCGCATATCCATTCTAGCCTTCTCCGTAGAACTCAGTAGAACAAAGATGGATGAATTCAAAAAGCCTGGACTCGGAAGCGACGGTGCTCTAAGTGAATAAAGGTTGAGAAAGCTTTCATTCATCCAATCAAGGGGGATCAGATCACTTAAGCGGCCCAAGCAAAGCAATCTCTGAAAGCACCTATGGTGCGTGCTGGAAGGGAGGGCTAATCAACTCTTGGATCATTCCATTCTCTCACAGTTCGTCGATGGGATCCCGATTGCGTCGTTGGACACTCTCGATTTGACTTGGATCCGGTTCCCCGAATGGAATCTTCTGTCTTAGAATGACGATGTTCTCAACATCTTTGCATCATGTATGGGTACTCAGGTTTTAATAGATAGAAAGTCTCACTACCCGTGGGCGCTTTTCTAAGGTTTGTATAGGGCTATAAGTAGGCCCTTTGCTATTGCTATAAGGGCTGCTCGCCTTTATACGGCTTGGCTTCGCTATCGCTCCTATGTAGTGGTCGACCTAAAAAGTGGTATTCCTGCCATACCAGAATGCCTATTATCTAGTGCTAGAAGCTTCGCCAGAAGCAAGCAAGATGAGGGGGCTCTTGCTTCGTAGACAAGGCTCGTTCCGTACTTGACTTACGAGCTCGTGTAGTACTCGCCCCTATCTCGGTACTCTAAACGAAATTCAAGCGTGTGAATGAGTCATAGGCCTTAGTACCTACCTATATCAGACAGCTTTAACGGGCCTTTTGACAAAAGAAGAATTTCCTTCTCTATCTGCTGATATTCCTCGAAATAAGACTCTCATTTATCTAGTGGCTTAGCCTTTGCTTGTGATCCAATGAAGTCTATCTTGAGTGAACCATCTAGTGCCGGCGCTAAGGAGAGAGAAGAATCAAAGGAAAGACTCAGATCCCCACCCCATTTCATAAAGATAAAATGGCCCTATTACACTCTACACCCATGGTCAGGTAAGCGCTTATGCTGCTTGACGCAACTACCACTGGAAAGCATCAAACAAGCAAGAGTTCCACGCGCTTATTCACTGACTAAGCCAACTACTTACTAAAGTCTGTTGGTAGGTCGGGTTCCCTTCAAAAGGGGCTTCGTAGCTGACACCAAGCACATAGCTAAGCTGGCGGGAAAAGGCGAACAGAGACCTAAAATATAGACAGAGGCTAGGAGGATCTCGTATCAAGGCTGTCTGTATGGAAAAACCAAGGCAAGTTGGAAGCAGCCATCCTTCCCGCAGGGGATAAACAATCAACATCAACTATATGAGAGGCTAATCAATTACGAGTGGAATCTGCGGGAAGAAGCGTAAGAAAAGGTATCAAATAACGAGCCGGGGAGGAGACCTGAAGAATGCTCCTCTCAGGCGAATAAAGTATACAGACCTGATAGGGTAAACAAAGAAAGGAGAAGTAAAAAACAAGATCTCACTCAAGGGAGGATAGGAGTAAAGCATCCCGAGGTTGGACGAGGTGATAGCAAACTCTCCCCCAGGTACGAATCCAGATCTACTAGTCATCTACAAAAATAAAATGTCTTAAAGTCGGGGCAGTAGGCCCGATAGCGAACAATGGGCGAAAGCCCGATCCAGCAATAAAGCGTATAGAAGAAGACTGGATGTCCATCAGGCTCTATGTTTACAGGCAAACCACGTAGAATAGTCGGTCTCGTACCCAACCCAAGTGTATATCCCTATAAGAGACTCAGTGTGCAAAAAATGGGCTTCCAGAGTCAATCCTAGTCCGTATAGCCAAGAGTGGATCACGAGGCATAGTCAAGCCAGAAAGGTGGTTATGTAAAGGATCTAGTAGGAAGCAAAGAACGGTGAAAGCGTCGATCCTAATCGGTACAACGAGAAGGAGTATGTCTGATAGACATCTAATGCTAATGGTGATTCCCCAGGCCCCAAAATCCAGAGGTATGCTCCCGGCAATGGAAGTAAAGATGCAACTGGAGAATCTTTTTATGGATCTGGAAAAGGATATAGAGAGTCCCTCCTCGTATTCGTTCGTTCAAGCTAGTCTTCTGCTTTTCTCTCTTCTCGTATGATATGCCTTCGGAAGAGAGCTAGAAATCGTCCGCTCTGGAATGATATGATCTCGAGTGATCGAATCGGACACTGTACCATTGAGAATTATCTATAGTTGGAAAAGAGTTCTGTAAGAGATTCCTTTAGGTGTCCTGAAGGAAATCCTCATCTTCTGGTGCCATGCGGATTTTCTTGTAGACCATGTATCCGTCCATGAAGGACAGGACTGAATACCCCGCATTAAAGGTCCTAGTCTTGAAGCCCCCTTTTGGCCGATACAAGTGAATTCCTTCTATTAAGATAGAAGAAGGGCGTTACATGGTCAGAGTCACGGTACCTTTATATTATAAAGGATTAGTCTTGAGGTGTCCAATTGGTTAGTTCAAGCCGACATAACATAGTAGAAGTAGATCGATATTCCTTCCTCTCCTGGTATGCTTCCAGAATGGAGTTCAGCTCGATATCTTTTTTATACAAAAAATTGTATCGATGTGTCACAAATGCTTTCCCGAGTCGGTAATAACTATAATATAATTGGTAGTTCGCCAGCCTCAATCAATCGGGAGTGACAATAGGCCACCCTTAAAGCGGAGTCGGGAGCAACCATTCCACCATCTCGACGATGCCATAGCGCACAACCCCACAACGAACCCTCAGAAGTGGTTCCTTGCTATTCAATTCTGATAGTAGTAGGGGAGGCAAACTTCATTAAATAAAAACGTCCATTTGGATGCGTCGATGGGGAATCAGTCACAAGGAGGTCAGAAAGATGCCTTAAAACGCTTTCTTTTCCCATGTTTAGGCAAAGCTCTCTTCTATTTCCATGATTGAAGTTGTCGGGTTAGCTTTTCAGCTAGAATAAGCGGTCCGCCCTTTATTAAATAGATTATTGGGCGCCACAATCCATCTATCTTGAAATGGGCGTTAGCCAGCCTCAATCAACCTATCTTGAAATGGTACCTCAAGAAAAGTCCCTTTCATCAGCCCCAGACAATCCATTAGCTGCCAGCCAGGCCACTTGTCGATCCACAACTCCAGCTCTGCAGGAAGAGGCTACACAGCCAACAGTTGAACATGATACCAAACAACTGTTGAAGGAAATTCTGCCCTTATTCATAGGCTTAAGGCTCATGGAAAGTAAGTGGTACAGGTAGTTAGTTAAAGACAGGAAGATAGCTCGAGAGCACATTCATCGAAGAAATCTCATAAGAAGAAAAGAAGCTCGAAATCGGATCTAGATCCAGTCGCTCAAACCCGGCAAAAAAATAGGTAGCTCGACGAGTTCCATTCTGAGAAGCCTATTTTGATGGATCTATTTGCATCTTCCCCGGCGGCTTGCTCAATGGATCATGCCGGATGGCGGCTCGAAATTTCGTAAGATTAAGAGAAAGTCTATGGTTGAAAGAAAGCTACAGGATATTGATTCAACTGTTGAAGTTCATGCATTTCCAGTAGTCTCAAATGTCACTCTTGAGGTCTATTCATAGCTAGCGTGGTTTTGAGGAGCAGTGCCGGGCAGCAGGGATAAAGTAGTTTGTCCCGACTGCTGAAGCGTTCAGGGATTGGTCTTCCTGTTCAGCTCAGTCGAATCTGTAAGCCAATAAAGTGTTTTTTCTCATAGTCCCACGAGTACGTACGACCTGTGAGTGAGTGTACCATCTTCATCAACCTTCTACTTCTACAAAGTAATCCAATATTGAATGGCTACGGGTTATACATTTCCACAGCATGTAGTATCGGAATGGAAGGTGGAAACTCTACTACGAACCAATGAAGCAGCATTATTTTATATCTCGCAATCAGTTCTTTCAGAACCTGGGTATTCCATTTCTGAGATTGAGAGTTCCGAGGCTTGGTAGAGGCTTTGACGCCGAAGCGAAGGTAGCGTAGCTTGAATGGAATGATATCGGGTGAACATCTGAGTCTAACCAGCTCCACTATTCTTCCCGGAAGTCAGTTACGCGGAATTGCCACATATGAAATTGAGCACAATTTTGCAAAGAAATAGCCCACTTGTTTCTCGAGAGGGGATGGGAAACAAAACATGGGTTGGGTTAAATAAGCAGGATCTATTTGATTTTGCAGCTATAGTACGTACATATGCACTTTATACGTCTGTCTTACTAATACCTTAGCGTACATCTGTACTATAACCCTCCCCTCTGTGTGGTCAAGGAAGGCGGACTCCGCAGCTGCGGACCGGGCACTATCACTATACTATGCTTTTAACAAAAAAAAGCAGGAGGATAGAATATGCGAAATCTAAAAACATATCTTTCCGTGGCACCGGTAGTAAGTACTCTATGGTTTGGTTACGAAAAAAACTTCTTAGCTTCAGTCTCGCATCAGTCATAGGATCAGAACCGGCGGAACTACCGAGCGACTATGTAGTATCGGAACCCTGCCGTCTCAGGCATTCCTACGCCTGCATTCCCTAGATAGAATGGTAAATCCTTCCCTATTTTCTATTTGAAGTTGAGCTGCTATTACTTTTAATGGCGTCGATGAGCGCTCTCGTCCTTGAGCATGCGAGCCATACATATTTTTGAAAAGTGCCCCATAGTCGGGCTAGAATATAGAGACATTGCATAGATCTGCCACTGAGTGCTAGTAGGCTCGCCACATAGCAGCATGGTGCCGTACGCTCAAACTACGTGAATCCGACCTTCTTCTTGAAGGCATTTCGGAGGCCAACGTGGAACTCAATCCGTTAAGCCGTACAGAGCTAGGCCTCTTATTAAGAAATGGATCCCCTTACTCGACAGAATGAAGTTAGGGCAGCACTTAACCAAGAAAATCGAACTAATCGGGTGGCAGTCGGAGACTTAGGAGCAGTAGTTGTACTGCTTGTTACCCCTAAGCGGGTCTCCCAACGGATATAGAAGGTCTTCTTTTGCCTCTCCTGCTAAACTATGCTCTAGGCCTACCTTACTAGCTTACTATATAAGCTGGTTGGGTACCACGTTTGGAAGTTGAGACCATATCATCATCCGCGGAAGTAGACGCCATTCCCCACAAGCAATCCTCGGGTGGATTCGTACTACTCTTATTATATTCGCATGGCTCGCTCTATTTCCTTTCCCCGACCAGTGTAGGTTTTTAAAACTTAGGTGAAGTTGGTGCATATCTATCTAAATATATAGTCAGTTTATTATACTTCATATATATCTAAAAGTGTCTCGGCAGGTTCTATAGCTTTTCTACTGGTAATGTGTATATGCTTTCACTTACCTTACAGTGTATCGTATTGTGTATATGCTTTTAGTGTATAAGGATGGAAGGTTGTTAGCAAGATTCTAGTTTCTAGTTTACAGGTTCTATCTCTGACTATGACTTCTACTATCTTCACTTCTACGTCAATAGAAATATCATAAGAGAAGATAGGAGGCTAAAGCGCTAAAGAAAGGAAACCAATATCGACCGTCACGGTAACTGCTAATGTTCTATGATTGACTTGGTATTCCCCTTCATACTCCATGTCCGCATCTTTGCTCCTAGTTCGGTAGTTCGGATAGCTACTTGTGATCACTCCGAAATATCTTAAGAGAAGAAATGAAATCGTTTGGATTCGAGGCGAAACCCTTCTCCGCCGTTACGGAGTTCTTCTGCTCTAATCTCCAAAATAGAAGGTCAGCTGACTGAGGAGTTAGTATTGATTCATGCAAAGATGCTCCTCTGAAGCTGGAGTAAGGAATTTTCCACCTCACCGCCCTGAAGAGCAGTGGCTCTCTTGTTTTGCACGCCTACAGAGAGAAACTCCAAAAAAAAA
>JAHCLQ010000251.1:12500-35000 GCA_023678885.1 Pogostemon cablin
GGACCGGTTATATAATAGAGGGAGCAGATGCAAGCTTTTTCTTTCAATAGCCGGCCAAATGACTACAGGATCATCGGTCTACTCTACCTCAATTCACCATTTCGAACCTTATACAGAAGGGTTTTCCGTACCAGCTTCTTCTACCTATACCGCAGTTGAAGCACCTAAAGGAGAATTTGGTGTCTTTCTGGTCAGTAATGGAAGCAATCGTCCCTACCGTCGTAAAATAAGAGCACCTGGCTTTGCCCATTTACAAGGACTCGATTCTATGTCCAAACATCACATGCCAGCAGATGTGGTCACCATCATAGGTACTCAAGATATTGTGTCTGGAGAGGTGGATAGATAGGACTAGTACTTTATCGATCAGGACCCTAGCTTTATTGCTAGCCAAAAACAAAGATGGATTCCACTTCTATCTTCAGTACTAGAGATGAACGAATTCCATACGCCCGAAATTTAGATCGAAGCATTTTTTTGGTCTTGGAATTTCATGAAGGCGGAGTCAAAACGAGAACGAGTTCAGTCGAACAGCATATATAGTAAATAGAAGTGGAAGAGCCTTTCCTTTCGTTTTAAACAACTCTAAATGAAAGGAGCCACCACAGCTGTATACACAATGATTGGATTTTGGTGCATACAGAGCGAATCGAAGTGCTTACGCCCCTTTAGAGTAGAGATAGAGGCGGTACATTGAAGAAATCGAATCAAAGAATCCACAAAACAAAAAAGCGGAACAAAAGAAGCCCATGGAGAAGGACACAGCCCACAATAACCTGCATTGGACTATCAAAAAAAGGGCGAATATTAAAAAAAAACAGGACTTTTTGGTCGAGTCAACACTATTGTTTTTCCTAGTTAGAATCGGGCATAGAAGCGATATTCCTCGGCAAGAGTCTATATTTATGTAGTGAAAGCCTTCTCCGTTTGGGTTGGAGTGGAACAATCTGATTGCTTCCTATCTTTCATTTTTCTTCTTATCCATCAGGTTCCTTTGGCTTCTTACCTTCTTCTTCTTGGGTTGCAGTTTAAAAGTGGTTTTCTTAGGATCATCTTTCTCTCTATCTGGAAATCTTCCTTTCCGCTTTCAATTTCACGCTATGTGATCTTTTCTCATTACTTCCATGGTCTTCTATTCGACATTCTTATTAGAAAGCTTCGGCATCCAGTCTCATATTTTGGATCGCATCTCGCGAAATCAGATCTACTGGCAAAATATCCCATTCCTTTTGGACTTTATTTCTTGGTCAGACGAACCACCTTAAGCAAGCGACTTGGGAAGACTTCTTGGCATCGGCCTCTCTTTCTCTATATATTGATTCAAGGCGGGGAAGATAACCTGCTATTTTCATCGTAATAAGACAGCATGCTTCACAGCTATCGATCTTTGAATTCAATTAAAGAAGCTTTCAAAGGAAAGGACTCCACAAACGAAAATAGAATGATTGGGGCGCAGAAGTCCTCCAGCTTATCTTATGCATCAAAAAGGCTACTTGACCAGCCTACTTCTTCTTCTTATGGGGCAGTACCAAAATATGAAAAAAGGGCACCCGAGTCCCTAACTGGAATCACGGAAAAGGCCTCGTACGCAAGTATACAAAGAGCTCTCATAGTTCAAAGTGTGCTAGGATTAGAATTGTTTTGTTCAAAGGCGGGGGTCTATTAGCAGAGCAACCCCGCGTCTTAGATAATCGGGTTCTTGCCTTGCATTGGTTTTCATTTTGCACTATCTGGTCACTGGGTTTAAGAAAGTGTTCCGTGAGTGTGACGCGAACCAAATGTTCTTATTTTATTGTTGACAGGTTTGAGTGTGGATGGCAAGTGAGTGGTAGTGTGCAGGTTCAACTGGTATTGGTATCGAGCTCCTAACCGAAGGAACAGTCGAGTTGTGCACCAATCAGTCATGGGAAGGGATGCTACGACCTGCAAAGCAGCAACACCAGTATCGTGGTATCGAGGGTCACCAGTTAGCAGTGGAAAAGGAGCTCCTTTGAAAGAATTGAACCTCGTATAACTACAAAGCTGTCTAACCTCCAAAGCGAAAGGCAGCTAACGATAAAAGAGAGGTGTAGCTAACCTCCAACTCGGTATCGACAAAACCCCGTCTAACTTGCCTAACTGGTTTAGCCACTCCGCCGCTACTTTGCCGTCTCGAGTAAACGATCAACCTGGGGACTCTTTGCTCTTTGAAGGAGAAAAGTCTAGCTTCATTCTCTCATTTGCATTCTCATTTTATTAAATCCATGGTTTTCGTTCCTGAGCTCTTGAGCCGGGCAGGGAAAGAATTCCTCTGTCTTGGCGGTATAAGGTTCGTAGATGTCTGCCCAAAGGTAAAAGGGAAGGCGGTAATCATCTATAGATGGGGCTTCCTCTAGCTCTTTCGGACATAGGAGTGGAGCTTTCTTGCGTCTAACGACGAGCGTCGGAGCAGCTTCATTGATGCATCGGGCTTTCCCTTCAATCTATGATTCAGGATGAGAGATCTATATGTATGTGCCTGTACCTCTCCGAGGAAGAGGCCGTCAAGCTGCCACAGCGTAAGCTTTGGTGCTGCTTTCCTTAATATATGATAATCTATATCTTTTATGTGCACTTGAAAAGGACTTTTAATCAGCAGTGAGCGCCGATCCTCTAGTCCATATCTTCTCTAAAGACCCCTCTCGGCCAGAGGCATAGCCAGGCAAAACATCCCAAATTTTCCTCTTCGCCAATAAGCGAAAGCTTGGAAACAGCATATACGGCTAAAGAAGGTGCCTTCCAGCCCGGTAACTAGTACTCAACTATTCAAGCAAGAAGGCTCCGCTAAAGCAAGTAGTACAGGGGGCGTAAGCAAAGAAGTCTAAGAATGAGAGAAGCCCAGCTTTAGAAGCTGCATACGACCTCAAGGCTATAGGCAGAGGAGAGCTAGGGCTTCGGGGTAGAATCGTCGATTCAATGATCTGATCTTCTCTTATGAGAATAAGTTCAATCTTTGAGCTGCTTTTGAATGCATGTGGGATACATTTCTATTCTTTGAAGAAGGCTAACTTAGTTAGAGTAAAGCATCACCAGACTTTTTTATCACACTTTTGATTATCGTATTGATCTATTCTATTTTCCGCGTCTACCCTTCCTTTGGCCTATCCTTGTACAGGTACGGATCCCGCCAATCCCAATCGTTCGTTAGCAGCTCCTCTTGTACTTCTCTCTATCTTCGATTGACTTCTCATTGCTTAGATGTTAGTTCTTGTATTCAAGATGATCTTAGGTTGATTCATCATGGTTTCTTTGATATTCAGTTATTCATTCTACTAATAAAGTAAAGAGAGTGGGCAAGCTCGCATTCTTTCTGTGTACGTCCCTGCCTCCCCGTTAAGAAAGAACAAAAGAACCCCTTCCCCCGGCAGCCTAAAGAACCAAAAGGGCAGTACACCGGCAGGCGACTCGAGCATTCAATCCATTCAACCGGGCGAGGACTGAAGCCAGCGCTCTTCCGTTCTATTACTATCCGTCCACGTACCACCACATACAGATCAAAAGACTTAGTGCAATAGGGGGAGTGCGTCCAGTCACTTTATAGATTCCCATTATTCAGGAATAAGCCCTTTACCTTTACGCGGTTGAGATCGTCCTTTTCTTTTATTTTAAGGGATCAAGGAAAGTTTGAACTTCCTACCTATACGATTAGCAGGTGAATAGGAAATGCCAACTATGCTGAGTTGTCTTTTTGATAACTAACTAAAGAAAGGTTTAGATATAGGACCTTGATTCCCAAGCGAAAGAAATAACGATATTGGATAGTAGAGAAAAGCCTCTCGGCGCCCACCACAACCGGCCTTGCGAAGTCGAATTTCCCTTCGGGATTCTATTTTGGATCCAGAGCAGGAGTCTCCAACTATCCAATTTTTCGTCACATAATAGTTATATTACGCGGTCCCACTGGGAAGGGGTAGGTTCTGGGGTGAGACGGTCATGCATCAATTCTCGAAGAAGACGCAGAACGGAGTCTTCAACTGCGGTATACCCCTCGGCCTGCAGTTATCTTTGCCCCCCGGTACCTCGCATTTACGAAATCACTCTTCCAGAAAAAGAAAGAAATGGAAAGAGAAATCCAGACTTGCCAATGATGTTGCTTAGGGTGAGACTTTATAAGAGAATCCATTAGATTGAAGAAAGCACGCTTGGTCTCATTCCTATTTCCTTTCCCCAACTTCTTTAGCGCGGCACTCGTACGCTAACAACTTGACCCCGATAAAAGTCCAGTATAAGAGAACTAGGCACCTTGATGACATCAAGGCAACTCCAACTACCGGAAACAGCCGTTACATTAGCTCGAACATTCGAGTTAGAGATGAAAATGACCCCCTTTCGTTAGATTCCTTAATAGAGAAATAGATAGGGCACGATTCCAAGTGTGGTGTGTATGTGGAAAACATCTGTGGCCAAGACCCAACATTTGTGAAACCTGGGCGCAAGCAAGATAGTAAGGCTTCCTGTTCAAAAACGAACTAATCGAGCAGCTCTTTCTGTTATGCTATTTCGACCTCTGAAAGATATTAGTACTTTCACACTGACATTGAGACAGAAAACATTCGATCAGTTTCCCAGCGCTATGATCACCGTCAAAGACAGGATTCGAGGCCTTTGTCCCCATTGCTTCTTAGTTAAGTAGGGAGAGAGAACGCCCCATCTCTTGATTACGAAGATCACTTTCACAGCAAGCACGAATGCGCCTTCACTTTTATGTAAATTGAACCGATCTCCCCTGCTTTCCAAAAATAATGGTAGACCAAAAGCACTGAAATGAATATGATAAAGCCTACCTATAGAATAGAAGAAATATTTAGAAAAGCCCTTCCTAGTGACTGTAAGCGAAATGCATCTAGTGAACGCCTGGGGAATCTATTTTATGTATAGCTCTGTTCTCTCTCTCTAAACTATAAATTCTTTAATTAAGAGAACAAAAGTGAAAAGAAGGTTGGGAAAGAATATGTCCGGTTCACTAGGTTCTACCACTGCAGGGCTCAATCATGCTAGTTGGGCTATATGCTTAACACACGCAAATCTAACGAAGTGCTCTTGGACGACTCTTTTGAAATTCCGTATCCGTAAGTCACTTAGTGCCTCAGAATAGTTTGACTTCCGACGCCGAGAACTTTTTATGTGTCTAGGTCGATCAGAGGTTCGAATCCTGTCCACCATCTGACCAAAGCTTCACGACTTATTTACAATTCTAGTGACGGAGAGAGATCAGGACGGGAACTAGTATCGAATAAGCAAAAGAAGGGAACCAGTAAACAAGTAAGACTGCTAAGCAGGAACCAAGATTGATAGGAAGCAAGCAACGGACAGTTTACACAGATGCGACAGGACTGGTTGGCCCCTTTCCGACAGATAGAGAGAACACAGATTTACTGAATACGGGAGACTTTCCAGTTTCCGGATGACCTATTCCAGATTCGCTACTAAAAGAAGGTAGCTTGCTTACTTAGTGCTTGTGCTAAGGAAAGTAGTTCAACCTAGCGAGTAGTCCTTTCTTAAAGAATGGAGCTGCTCGCTCGTCACTGAATGGTTGAGGTCTTTGTCTCACCATAGATGAACAAGCTCTCATCGGTACAGGATACTAATACACTAATAGTACAGGGTCAGACCAAGGGCTCGCGAACTCCTTGATGAAAAAAAGGGGGGGAATGCGCCCGAAAGCCCCCTTCTACTGCATCCAGTACTGGATAGGATGACACCCTATAGACCAGAAAGCTCCCGGATGATCTGATTCAATTGGCTTAGATTCTATACGCGTAAATCGATTCCTTTTCTATTTGTTTAAGAATGGCCTCAACAAATTAGGTATTGTGATAAGGAAGGATAATTACACTACGCCACCCAGAAGCACTAAGTGCGGGAGGGCTTGATCGAGACTCAAGGGGAGCTTCTTTGCCTGGTTCGTGCTAGATCCGGTTCCACCCCCAGAATCTCATATGTAGAGTGTAGAGCCCAATCCTATTCCCATCCAATATTGAATGAGCATTGGTTTACCGCCTTATTTGCTTAGATTTTCGGGTTCAGCATCGGTCGATTATCTACATCCGCAAGCTGAAACACAAGGCTTTCATGCAGCACGTTTTAGTACGACTTCTCGGCTTGATTCTCTATTTTAGAGTGGTGATAAGGTGGGTTTTTTCATTCTCGAAATCTCTTAAGAGAAGATTGAAGCTTCAACTGAGAAAGTGGCCTCCCCGTGGATCTTACGGTATACCACAACCAGTCTCCATTTTTTAGAGTACTTTATTTATCTCGGCGCACAATTGAGCTTCCTAACGCAGATGGTTTTTTCTTTCTTTTTTTCCGGTATGTAGCTCCAAAAGCAAGGAGCGAAAGAACAAAGTGTGCTGTGGTGATGTCCGAATTTTCACCTATTTTGATCTATTTAGTGATCAGTTCGCTAGTTTCTTTGATCCCACTCGGTCTTCCTTTTCCATTTTCTTCCAATAGTTCGACCTATCCAGAAAAATTGTCGGCCTACGAATGTGGTTTCGATCCTTTCGGTGATGCCAGAAGTCGTTTTGATATACGATTTTATCTTGTTTCAATTTTATTTATTATTCCTGATCCGGAAGTCACCTTTTCCTTTCCTTGGGCAGTACCTCCCAACAAGATTGATCCCTTTGGATCTTGGTCCATGATGGCCTTTTTATTGATTTTGACGATTGGATCTCTCTATGAATGGAAAAGGGGTGCTTCGGATCGGGAGTAACCACTAGTGATAGGGCAAAAATAGGGGGGAAGGACAAAGGAAGGAAAGAGCGATGCCTACATTAAATCAATTGATTCGTCATGGTAGAGAAGAAAAACGGCGCACGGACCGTACTCGAGCTTTGGATCAATGTCCCCAGAAGGAAGGAGTATGCCCGCGTGTTTCAACGAGAACACCGAAAAAACCTAATTCAGCTCTACGTAAGATAGCCAAAGTACAGTTGAGCAATAAACATGATATATTTGCTCACATTCCAGGCGAAGGTCATAATTCGCAGGAACATTCTAAGGTCTTAATAAGAGGAGGTAGAGTCAAAGATTTGCCAGGTGTGAAATCCCATTGTATTCGAGGAGTCAAAGATTTGCTGGGAATTCCGGATCGAAGAAGAGGCAGATCCAAATATGGTGCGGAAAAACCCAAATCGATATGAATGGAAGATGCCTCTTGAACTTCTTTTTCTCGGTCAGTCGAGGTATTCATTTCAAAGTATCCTCGCCCTACTTCCACTAGAAGTGATTCTGTATGGGCCAAATCGCCTGTTAGAGAAGAAGCTCTTAGGGAATCGATCTAGACTAGATGAGATGCCGGTGCCATTAAACTAGCTGCCAGAACGAGTGAAAGAGATGAGGATCCAGGTAGTTCAGTCACCCTCGGGGGAAAAATCATTCCATTTACTTGTTTAACTGCTAAGAAGAATAGCTTTTCTCTTTCGACTGGGAACTGCTTACCTTTGGTGCTTTATAGTTGTAGTAGTTGATCCCGTAGAGGCAAGGGCGAGTTTGATACCAAAGGGCATAAGCGTTGTTGGTGGCAGGATTGGGAATGAAAATGGGGATATCGGTACCGGTGTAGTGCAGCTAGACCTGTGAATAAATCCTTCCCTCATTCGAATTCTCTTTCATAAAGATGAACCGTCCTTTCTTTATCATTGGCAGGTCTTTGCTAAGGACGTTTATAGCTCCTCATGGTTAAGATATTCATACAAAGACTAACTTCATCCTCAATCTACAGCCAAGACAGGCTACTACTATCAATCGATAGATAAGTAAGAATGCTACCCAACCGCACGCACCAAGAAGATAATCTCTCTTTACGCTTTACGGACTTTGACTTACTGATTCTCCTCAAATGGAAGCTAACATCTACTTTGAACTTCTTTTAATAAGGTCCTCTAAGGTCTTCCCTTAACTCAATTCCTTTAGGCAAGGGGGGCGGGCTGCAAAGGCAGCAAAAGTTGCTTCTCCTGGGCTCACTACAGGAACTACATTCTGTCTCCTTCTCTTGACTGACTTCTTTTCCTGTTTCAGCAAGAAAGTAGTTCGATTCATTCTTCAGCGAGGAAAGTATACATACCATAGGCGTACCCTTTAGAGTATATTTCATCACTTCTCAACCTCCTTACAAAGATAGCTAGAGTATCTTATACTGGAGTTATTAGTACTCTCCATTATGAATTCATCTCTAATATAGGGTATATCAAAATACTCAGTTATCCCTGGCCCTCGCAGTATGCACCCTGTAGTGTTCCTATGAACAGACTGCGGTGAACTCATATATGGTTATATAGTTCAACTTCCCACTGATTTGGAGGGGTGCCTCTCATGGCTTGCGGCTTCCACCAGCGCAGGGATACAGTATTAGAGAGAGTGGGATAAAGGTACCGTATTATAGATAGAAGATAAGTGGTACCCTCGCCTATGCTCTAAGGGTAGCTACGCAAATTCCTCTTTTAAAGATCAAACGACAAAAGGGGAACGCAAGGAACTAGTGAAGGGATTCTAGGGTAAGAAGCCCGAACGATCTAGCGAAGCAGAAGGGAGCGAACAACATGGAATAGGGGTTCGATACCGTACTGTAGTGGATTTCACTAGAAAAGGGTCGCCCACCAGGGACAAGGGGAGCTTTAGCTCGCCCGCAGCCGAACAGGGCATCTCATCTTAACGAGAGAGATGCACTAAGGAGGGCCGTAAGGTGTCCGACACCTGGAGGGAAGGGTATAGACCGAAGGATCCATACCCGTGCTCCCTGGGCACACCTTTTCTAGTGAAAGACACGAAAGGAAGGTAAAGAACAACCTATGGAATAAAGAGAGCGTACTGACGCGTAGCCACGATACGACCCTTTATTGCAGGAGTCTACCTGTTGTGTTGTTTGTTGCTATAGGATGTTAGTAGCCGCAACGAAGCTCCTTCTACTCCGAAGCCTATGGGATGTATACTTTCCGAGGCCTAGTAGCTACTCATTATTCCACTCTTCATAATGAAAAGATGTACTTTTAGGTAATTGAGATATTCTGAATCAAGAAAAAGACTTGATAAAGAATCAAAATCCTGTGATGCAAATATGCTCCCGATGGAACAAACAACACAACTATGAATTCACATAGAAATCCCAACATTCAAGAGTTGAACGACTCTGTATCTTACTTTATTAACAACCCGGCTGCTCTTAAGCAGTCATTGAATAAGTTTGTCAAAGCTCATGGTAACCTCACTCCGGAAGAAAAGGATGTTCTTATCAATTTCTGGTTTACCTTTTGGTACACTATACTAAGTGATATAAATAATTATATTTTTTCTAGTGAAAAGAATGATATCGATAGTCAAGATGTGTTACTCAAGGATGATGGTCTTACAATTCGTGATGGAGTTAAAAAATCCTATTTTATAAGGGAGTATAAAGATAGAGTATATCAATTACTAGAAAGTCGTTCTGGTTCTGAGCTCTCTTCTAAGGAATTAGAAAAGCTTCAGCATGAGATTGAGTATCTGACAATGGACTTTACAGAAGAGAGTCTGTATCCTAGATGCGCTTCTCTGTTTAAGATTCTAACTGATGATGGAAATAAGCTTTGTGCTAAGGAATATCTAAAGGTTAAGTATAAGGTTGATCAAAAAGCGGAAGCTGGTCCTAAAAAGAAAAAGTCTAAGTGTGATGTATTATTAACAACTTACGAAAAAACACTTCTAGATCAGTTCGGTAATCTGACTATTGAGGCTTTATTAATACATGTTATGAGCTCTCTTTATAGTAGTGATAGTTATGTGAAAACAGCCACTTTAGTGGATAGAATCGAAATTGCATTTCGACACAATGCTCGAATATTAGCTTTTAATAATGGTAAGATGTCCGAAGTTCAAGACTTAGAAGCAAGCTCTTCAATACTCGAACAGGCGGCCATAAAACACCCCTTCGGGAAGGTATTAGTTGAATTCTTAGTTGAAAGGGGCTTTATCAAACTAATACAACCAGAAGTGGATGAATCCAAAATGATAAAGAAGAATGTTAAGAAGAATGCTAAGAAGAAGGATAATGTGAATAATGTTCAGGGTCTGGTTGTAGATAAGTCTGTTTACGCGGAATGCATGTTGGATTCTTCCCTTTTTCCTATTCAAATGAACCTCCCTATGATTTATCCTCCTGCGGAGTGGAAGATCAATTGTCCTCCACAAAAGGAATGGTTAAACATATCAGATCTATACGGAGGTTACTTGAAAGGTGTTTCCAGTGAAATATATGGTCAATATGGTCAATATGGTCAATATCGACCATTCACTACAAATAATATAAACAATTTCGTAATTACCTTCGGTCAAAATTGTGATACGCGTAGCCATGATAAAGCTACATATCTGTGTAAGATTATGAATCATCTGCAAAGTCAACCTTTTAAAATCAACAAAGTCTTTCTCTATGATCTTACTCACAACAAGAATTCGTATGTTGAAAAAGGTTTGCTCATGCCTTCTTATTTACAATATATAGATATTCATGGTCGTTTTGCTACTCTTCTTAGAGATTCTGTTCTCAAGAACAAAGAAGTACAAGCTATATGTAGTTATAGTCAAGTTATACAAGTGATATATACGAATATCCAACATGCGCGTTATGAGCGCACCATATTGAATTTAGCGTCGGCTTACGCCGGTTATCAATTTTACTTACCAGCCTTTCTTGACTTCCGAGGTAGAATCTACCGTTGTGGAATTCTACATTTTCATGAACGCGATCTAGCTCGAAGCCTCATCAAAATTGTGCATGAAGATTCTGTATCTAATACATATAGTCTACAAACTATAGAGGAATTAGTACAGAACTCCTTGCTGCCATGTACTGCCTTCCATTATACAAAATTCTCAACATACTGTGATGCTTGTACTTTCATGATAAAGAAATGGAATTATTTCGATAATAGAAAAGGTATTTGCAACACTTTGGATGCTAAAAATCCTTTTCAGTTCTTATCTCACCTAAATGGTATTCAACAATTATACTATATTTTTGATATTAAAAAAGAATTCAAAGAATTATATGATCATATCAACTCATTCCCTATCACGCAGGATGCTTCTGCGAGTGCATATCAAATAATGAGTTATTTCATGTTGGATTCAACCATGGGTGTTAGAACCAACCTGCTTTCAAATAAGGATGGAGTTATCCTGGATATCTATGAATTCTTCAGGATTGAGCTCCTATCATACCTTAAAAGTAAGGAGAAGAATGAAACTAAAAGGGATGTAATAGAAAGAGCCTTCACTCGTAAGCTTGTAAAAAGTATTTATATGCCCCTCATTTATGGTAAAACTTTTTATAGTGCTATAGCAGATCTCAAAGCAGAGCTGATTCCTCCGCTGGAGCCGGACGAGGTCACCAACATTACCCGTCAGTGCTATCAATTCTGGAGTACAAAATATGCCCATATGGATTGTCTGATCAACTGAATCCAGTTTATAGGGTGGTTTGCATCAAGCTGTAATAGACATGTTGTGTATGAGACACCTATTTTTAGTACATATCAGAATTATATGGAAATGAAACCCTATATTATCTGGGTTTATGACAAAACAAGTAAAAAAAGACGTAAGGTAACTCTAAGAGTGAGTAGTAATAAACCAGATAGTCGGAAGACTAAAGTATCTACCTTCGTCAACTTCATTCATCAGAAAGATGCTTATATTGCTATGGAGGTAGTCCGTGGTATGGCTCTAGCTCACTCTCCTATATACACAGTTCACGACAACTTTATCACTAATGCCAGATATGCATTGTCTTTACCTTCCTTGTATTTAGAGACATTCCTAAATATGGGTCCACCCCTTCAAATAATTAATGAATTTCTCATATCGAATCTTTTCGAACCTGTTATGAATCCCGGGGAGAAAAGGAACTATGCGTTATATCGAGAAAAAGAGACTCGTCGTGTAATCTCTGCTGCTGAAATAGATTCATATTTAAAATCCAATATACCTGATAACATCAAAACTGATAAAAGGCGTCTTAAAGTTTGGAATAATAAAGTATCTAGTTTAAAAACGTACTACAACATGTACGTAAAAAACGTAACTGGTGGGAGTTGTCTCTGGGAAGATCATCTAAATAAGTGGAATATGTTCAAAATCAATCTGGATGGACGGTACTGTATACACTTATGATGAAAAATCATTCTATGGCAAATTTCACAATGCATAAATCATATTCTACTTCTCGTGATGCCGAATTTTCTACTTTATTGGATTCTGTTTATGGAGCAATTTCGAAAACCATCGTTCTAAATCCTCACCCTGGTTTAATCCAAGCTAGCCATAGTTTCCAGGAACCATATCCCTCTATAAACCAAATTATGATTCTATCTCTTAGTACGATGGATCTATTAATGCGCTACGCTTACTCTTCTCAATTTAGTTATGGTAAGTTCACAATTTTATTGACTATGATGAGATCATACGGTTGTAATGTAACATTTACGATAGGTAAAGCAATTCCATTGACATTGGAAGATGGGACTCTCCTTCCTAAGAGTGAGATCTTTTCTCATATAATGGCTTTATTATTGAAGTGTAGCGAACTGTACGAAGGCGATACTGTTAGTCAAATTACGATTCGTGTCTACGCTGAAGGTAAAACCTCTAATATTCATTCTATGTGCTTAGCTAAAATCAAAACTGATTTAAACGAAATCCTTCATAATTTGGATTTGGATTCAGTCACTTCTATTAAGACTCTTACGGCTAAAAAGATCTGTAATCGGAATAAACAATATGCTGCAAACTATATCACATCAGTGAAATCCACATCGACTGAGCTCTCACCCTTCCTGGTAGCTGATACTGAGACTTTATTTATCAATAATGTTCATATGCCTTATGCTGTAGGTGTCATGATGGTTCATCCCAGTGATGACCTGGCTAGTAATAGTAATAGTCTCGATTCATTCTTCAGCGAGGATTACTCACCATATCTGTATTCTAGCTTTGAAGAAAGAAGTCGAAAGTTACTTACAGACTTTGTAATAAGGATTCTATTAATAATTAAACAAAATCCTTCGATTAAAACTGTCTACTTTCACAACTTCGGACGATTCTATGGTATTTTCATCCTTAAACATATAGCATTACATCATCCTAATTACAGGCTCAAACCTCTTATGAGAAATAATATGCTGTATGAATTATCTCTATATGAGGGAAATAGGAAGCTATTTAGCTTCAGAGACTCTTTGCTTCTCCTTCCAGGTACGTTAGATAACCTAGCTAAGAGTCTATGCCCTGAATTAGGTTCTAAAGGTTCCATCAACTATGATAGTGTAACACTCGAAAATCTAGGTGAGTTGAAAAGAACTTTGTTAGACTATATGAGTCAGGACATTCTGCTCCTCGGGGGAGTAATGCAGAAAGCTCAAAAGTTATATTTTGAGCACTACAATGTAGATATAGTTAGGAAAATAACTTGTTCCTCACTAGCACTAACAATATTTCGTATGAAGTATTACGATGCTGAAAATCACCGTATCCACATTTTAAATCAGAATGCTGATAGATTCATTCGTAGTGGTTACTATGGTGGTCATACCGACGCATACAAGAAGTATGGGGAAAACCTGTACTACTACGATGTAAACTCACTCTATCCTTTTATTATGAAAGAATATTCTATGCCTGGGGGTAAGCCTGTGTGGCATGGTAATCTGAGTGATATGGATATAGATACCCTATTTGGATTTATTGAGGCGTATGTGAAATGTCCTAAAAATTTGAATAAACCATTCCTACCCTATCGAAATAAAGATGGTATTCTTATATTCCCAACAGGGGAATTTATTGGTGTCTACTATAGCGAGGAGTTAAAGTATGCTAAACAACTAGGCTATCAGGTACTCCCAATTTCAGGCTACCTCTTTGAGGAGAGTGAAAGCCCTTTCAAGGAATATGTTAGCTCGCTCTATGCGAGTAGATTACAGGCTAAGCAAGAAGGTAATGATGCTATGTCCTATGTGTATAAGCTTCTTATGAATTCTCTATACGGAAGGTTCGGTATTAACCCTCAAAGCACTAAAACTGAGATCTGCGATAGCACGCGCTATAATTTCATGTTAAAACAAGATTCCTTTATAGACGGTCATATGCTTCGGGAAAACCTATACATGGTATGGTATCATACTAATATGGACGATGATGCCACTCTTTGGGAACCGCCTCAAAACACCGCTGTTCACATATCAGCTGCTATCACAGCAAATGCTAGGATATATATGTATAAATATATGTCCAGAGATGACTGCTACTACACTGATACCGACTCTATCTTCCTAGGCAATCCTCTTCATGAAGATGAAATATCTACAGATGTATTAGGAAAGTTTAAGTTAGAAGATACTATCAAGAAAGGATTCTTTTTAGCCGCTAAAGCGTATGCCTACGCCACATATGATGCCAACAATGTGATTAAATTCAAAGGACCTGCTAAAAACTTAGTCAATCTAGATTGGTTTCAGGAGCAGTACGCACAACCTTCACGTATGATGCAGGTATCAGTCAAAAGCAAATTCCGCATTAATTGGAAAAAACAGGAAATCTTTGAGAAAGAGACTCTTTCTAGTTTGGGAATTAAACAAAACACAAAAAGGATTAATCTACCAGAGGGGGATACTCAACCAATTCATGTAAATGAGTTGTCACCCCTAAATTACGTTCCTAAACGAGTGCTCAAATCACTTCTGAAAAGGTACAATCGTCTAGAAAGAGAGAAAAATCAATATATATTAGAGATATTATCTAATAAGGAAAAAGAAATGAACGAAAGTGAAAAGGGAAAGGTTACGAAGGAGCTGAGTTGCAAGACTAAGGATGGTGTGATAGAAAAGAAAGAATCTTTGGAAAGTATTAATAATACAGAGATAGAGAGTAGTCTTACAGAAGAAATGGATTTAACCCATACAGATGATCTGAAACCTGATACCTAATAAAGAGGGGAAATGAACGTATAACAACCTTAACCGCACAAGCCTGGGCTTGGCCTACCTCCATCCCTAGAGGAGCCGTATGAGGTGGAAGCTCCACGTACGGTTTTGAAGCCGAGCCTTTCCAGCAATGGGGCCTAGGGACCGATATGATGATTGGTTTAGGTAGGGCGGCCGGCCTACTACGGGCACCTGTAGGGATTAGTGTGTGAGACCGCGATCCACAAAGCATGGGACTCACCCCTTACTTGGGAATAGAGAGGGGAAACATAGCATGTCACAAGAGCGAGGCGATGTTTGGAACCCTACTGCGGGAGGGACGCCTCGCGAGCCGGGCTTTTAGAGATGAGGCCTTTTGGCAAAGCCAAGTCCATTTCGGGCAACCAAACCCTGCAACTGATGAAAAGGCCCTATGGAGTAAAGGGAAGCGTGTACGTTGTCACACTCCCTGCCTTCCAAAGGTGCTACGAGGACGGGCCAGACGCAGCAGAGCGACGACCTGGGAGCGGATTCCCCACCTGCCGGGGGGACAGGAGACGGCCATCTCAAGGCGCATCACGAACTACAGGCAACACCGGCGAGACCTAGGAAGGCAACCCGATTGGGAGTCAGAGGATCTTTAGTACCCGCAGCATCCCGGACTTCATAGTCATCATCAAGAAAAGTGGGGGGAAGGGATCTCTTTTCTGCAACGGAAAAAAATAGGAGCAGATTTGACTCGGCACAACCTAACGATACATCCAATACCAATGATTTAAGATTATATATCATACTATTTATTGCCTGCATAATAGAGATTTTATCATTTCTTTTTTCAGCCAATTCACAGCGACAACGATATGAAAGGACTTCTATTGGAACCCACACACAGTAGTAGGGCAGCAGACTCCGTATCGATCGTATTGGTATCGGTACTAGTATAATGATTTGGCAGATACTTATATGTATGTTTCGGTGAACTCTCCATTGGCATCATCTTATACGTGAACCTTCTCCTCGTAAGGTTCTGACTCTGCTTATGGAAAAGCTGCTTCGAGACAAGCGGCTCCGGGAAATGCTACTGTGAAAGAAGAGGTTCCAATATTTCATAAATAGATAGAAAACCTTTTCCGCCCTTTCTCCTTTGCCGGAAAGAAGAGATAGAAAGTAGATCTCCCTCTCTCCTTCTGAGACTACTGACCTTTCTTTTGACAAAGATCCCTTGCCTTCTTCACCTAGAGCTTAGGTTGGAAGATCTAAGCAGCTCTCTGTTAGCTCTTTGGCTTGAGATTGATTGTAGCGATCAAGCTTAAGCCCTTAGCGCATGAAGGAGTCAAACTCTTTCCAATCATAAAGCATAGGGACTTCACCAAAGAGGATGAGATCAGGCTGGAAAGATTGGTGCAAGAGAGACCACAGCTACCTTATTAGGATGCTCCACGTCCAGAATGTAAAGAACTTTTTGAAAGAGGATACCTTACTGAGGTAAAGTCTACTCTGATAGTAGGCCAAGCTAAGAGGATTTATGGATTGCGCGAAGTGATCTAATCGATTAAAGAAGAAGGAGAGGTTTTCCATACGCTCAAGAATCCGAACTAGTAGACAGGCTTTTAGGCCTGCTGTGATACCAGAGTCTACACCCTATTTGGGACCCGTTGCCTTTCTATATGAGACAGTTGTCCAACGCCCTGGTTTACAGAATAGCCCTTAGCTCAAGGCATTAGAGCTGCTAGCACCTACTATTCTAAGAACTATTCTAATATAAGGCTGTCACCCCTTTCTTCTTCTTTCTCTTCTTTTAGTTTTCTATTTTCTAGCTTGAGAACTTCATTTTCATGTCTTGTTCGATAGCTATCGATTCTTCGTTGAGTATCCTTATCTGGTGGTGAATGGATTTTCAGGGGTTGAGTCTCTAAGCGGCTGGCTAATCCGATTTAGCAGAGGGGCATCAATAATAGATTCTAATAGTCAAGGGACACTCCTCCCCAACTGAGCTTGACAGCCCATTTATAGAAAGATTGGGGCAGACCGAACTTCTCTCGTGGAACTAAGCACACATGTAAGGCCACCAATGGACTTCTTTTTTTGCTTTCATCATCCCCAATAGGCTTGTCTTTGTCGGGTGATAAGTGTGAGTCTCTTCCTTATATCAATATCAGGCGTGAAGGGTGGATCGAATCCCGGATTGGGTTCCCATTTTCCTAATGTCGAGTCCGAGTCGATAAGTTGGGCTCCCTTGTTGAGCGAAAACCGAGTCTATGGCCATGCTCCGGAAATCTCTTAAGAGAATAGATGTGCAATAAAAGAATGAAACCAGGGCAAAGAAGAGTCCAAATGAGTTCATAAAGTGCATCTTTGCTATAGTAGTGCAAACGCGAATTGGACGCTTTTTGAACCTATTTTTGAATCCTCTTTCTCGGGTTTTTTTGATGATTACCTAGGAAGAGAGCACTCCGAGGAGCTTCTTTTTCAGTAATTACGTATATTATACGTTCTGTCAAATAGCTCCTATTTCTTGTCAAGAACCGCGTATTTTGAGTAGCATTGGACTTCGGAGTGATCTAATTGTGCATTAGTCCTTATCTATCTTGCCTGGGTGTTCCGTGTGCCGCTTCTTGCCTGAAAGGGTCCCTGTATTCTCTTGGTATATCGAACATGAATCCAATTCATGCGTCAGAAAGCGGGTTCGAGTCCCGTAAGGGCGAAGAGAAGATGGAGAGCGTAAGGTATCGCAGGGGAAGCTAGCCAAAGCGCGAAGTGAATCTGTGTAGATAGATAGGGATCCGCTGCTGTGCCTCAAGCAGTGGTCTCTTACGACCCTTATCTGGTACCTCAAGTGAACCTTAACAGTGCAGTCTGAAAGGTCCTAAGCCACCACCATAATACATAATAGATGGGTAGGCCTATTCTCTTCCTTCTCACCTGGGAAAGCCCAATCGATATCGACGATCAGGGCAAAAGACTCACTCAAAGCAGTCCATTAGTGATCTTACACCGGTAGTTAGCTAGACGAGATCGGGTAGAAGCATGGGGATTGGTTCCAAAGGAGGGCCTGGGCAAGCTACATTCCCTCTTTCTATTTAGTAGGGCCGGTTTGACTCCTGAAACGAATGAGAAGGAATGCCTTTGATTGCTTACTAGTGGACACCCCCTTTTCAAGCCTTCATTCCCTTACAGGATAGCTGAATTGTACTCCGCAGTGAATCAACTCTTGTGTCGGGTATTCCCCTTATGATAACGAATCAGTCTAGCAGACTCTACCAAGTAAGGGACGAAGAGGTGCCATTTTGAAGAAGGAAAGCAGCCAGGTATGAAGCAGAGGTCTGAATATACTATTCATATAGAAGCTACGGAAGTACGCCACCTGGCAAGCAAATAATGCCATTTCTCCTATCTCTCTAGGAACGGAAGAGCATCTGTTGATGAATGGAGATCAGATACATGGACCACGTTCCCAATTTTAGAGCATGTAAATCGATGATTAGACCTCGCTCGAAAGCAGTGGGTTTCTAAAATAAAAGAATAGGGAAGTCAGTCATTTAGCGCCTTAGTTCCTGGGGGTATTGAAAGCAGTTCTCTATCTAATTAGGGACTTGAGCCATTCGAATATCATATTACATATATTGTTCATCGCTGTTAATGAGATTTCTGCATCTGATCGTATCAGCTCTTACTGCTTTCGTAGCCAGTCTTTCTTACAGTAGAAGCTGTGATTGAATTTCGCTAATCGAGATAGCCTCGAGAACGCCTGGTTACGATCCAATCTGCTGCACAGCCTATCGCCGGGATTGCCAAGTCAGTACTCATAAAGCTTGGTCAGTTCGAGGGAAGAACCAACCTGTCCGTGGTGGTAATGGACGACTTCAAGCTTATCCTTGGGCTTTCATTCTTGCGAGATACCAGGACTGCGGTGCTACCGCATGTGGACTCATTATTGATTCCTTTTCTGAAAGCGTGATTGCGTATACTATATATATTTATAGGTAATGGAACTAGATTGGTAGAATCCAATCGTTCACTTTGGGAGGCGTGTCCAAGCCCTGTGAACTCGAATTGATTAGGTAGGAATCGTGGAATAAGAAGCTTCAGCCAATGTGGATAGCCTTTTTTATTTTAGCGCGCTTTCTTCCTTATCACAACTAGCTGGCTAGCATCGATCTAAGGACAAAGTCTACATCGGTATGTAAAGAGTAAGGTTCCTCGAAATAACGTATTATATAAAAATGGTTTCTTCATGAACAGCAACTGCGACTGGGCAGCTTCGCCCTTTGACATTCCCAAGCCTGCTTTCTCAGTTTTAGATTCAATTCAAATTCCTCTTCAAACAAATAGGAAATAGGAATCAATGGGAGAATGGAAATTTGGTCCAGTGGATGACTACAAAGAGCTCGTTGATGCAACTTCAACTCCTTAGCGAATTAGCAACTCTCAATAGCAAGAGGAGATAAATCGTCCATCTATACGGACACTCATGAAAGAGAGTTAGCTTCAGCCAAGGAGCATGAATGAGTCTTGCCTATAAGGTAGGGCTGCGGAGAGGGTTTATAGGTATAGATTCCCCGGATAACTCATTCCTTCCCGCTTCCATCTCTCTATTTGATTTGGGCCAACAAAGATCCGGACTGAAGGCAAGGAGATTCTCCCATTGATCCAGCGGGCTTAGAAAGTAGAAAGTGGATGTCCAAGTCAAAGGGGCCGGAGTCCTTGCTGCTCTTGCCGCAGTCGCTGTATTAGTCTTTTCCCCTTGTGACGAATCACTGGGATGAATCCCCATGGGCTCAAAAGATATATTAAAAGCAGGTCAATCCAAGAGGCTCGAGAGTCGGTGCCGTCTATGACAAAGAAAAAAGTTATCGGTGATCAAATGCTTTACGCTGGGCGCTTTGAGTAATGCCGTTCCCCTTCTACGAGCAATTCCCTGTTCACAGTAAATACCGCTTCTCTTTGACTAATCCCGTTGTCCTATCTATAGAGGGTGGCTTAAGATAGTGAACCAGTTCGCTTTTCCAGTTAGGCAAGTTAGTCGATTCGACGAGGCTCAATCCCATGTTGACCCTCGACCTATCCTGCTCCTGCGGATCGATCAACAAGATCTGAACTTTCAACAAGAAACTATTGCTAAACCTACATATTTTGGTATTATAAACCATTACTAGATTATAGCACGCCTTTAATTTAAAGGAATTCTAAGCCAAACCCGACCAAGGCAATGAAATTCTTGTTGCGAAAGTGCGAGAGTTCTGGTACTCTTATTGAATAATAGAAAATTCCAATTGAGTTGCCACCTTTTTCATCTCATCGAGGCATGACAAGGGAGGAAGTATGAAAATCCAATCTTTGTATTGTAGCTCCGAAACCTCGGAACGTGGGCGTAGAAAAAACCTTGTATTTGGCTTTCACCTCCGAAGCGAACAGCCACATAGAGAAAGAATCTATCCATCCATGGCAAACCAAATGGTGTTAACGTGGGGAGTGGGTATTCACAGGGCAGAGTCGGAATATTCCTAATTGGTTCATAAACATTCCGAGTTGGGGACGAACAAACGATTGGGGTTTTGGAACATTGATAAGCCGGGTTAAGCACCAATTGATTCAGTATTCCCAAGTATTCAGATGAGGGACAGGTATTCCTAAATTTCCAGGTTAGGAGTCTTACTCGGGAAAGTAAATAGGTCTCTAGAGCTTTCTCGCGAAAGCAGTGAAAAGCCTGACCTAAAGGCTACTCAAGTAGCTCCTTTCCGAGGTGTCAGATAAGTCTCAATTCACGGACAGTTCCCTGGCCTAAGGGGTTGTTTGCAAGAATCGGGTGCAACTTATTTTCTTCAGGAAGAACAAGAGTAGGTTACAACAAGAAGTTGACCCGTTATCAATTTGGATTAAAGTATTCCAGCCTCCTCTGTAAATGTAGGATAGGACAGTCAGAGGAGTAGTCACAGGTCATCCGAAGCTAGCCACTATTTTCGGGGAGAGCTTTTTTTTTATCAATAGTTCTGGAAGAGGGGTTAGAAGTAGGCGCGAAGCCTGCGATCCGGATTTCAAAAATAGAAAGAAGATGTCCATTAGAAATTATCAAGTAAATTAGACTGACTATCTATCGTGCCGACAAGATACAAGCTCTTAACGAGGATGCAGTGAGATAGATATAGGCTTTTGACCTTCTTCGACTGCCAGTCTATTGTGGTCGCAAAAGAGGCCCATCCCGAGTGAAACACAGCATCTCAGGAAATGGTTGTAAGAGTTTTTCTAACTCCATTAGCTGTAGAGTAGAATTCAGAACTGACTCGTTCTCCCGTTGGGGATTATAGTCCATACCAATGGATATTCTTCCTGTCGTTTAGGTGAGTCCCCCCTCGTCAACCACCATTGAACCTGTGGTCTACCTAGTAGAATAGAAGGGCGATAGAATGGACGTTGAATGGAAGTCTTCCATACTGAACAACCAAGAAATTGTTGAATAAGACTCATTGATGAATGGTTCTTTTTGGTTCCCTACTCTCGAACCCGTAGCATAGTTAAAAAGGTAAAATTCCTATGCCTAAATTTTCAATCCCAATCAAAACAGATAATAGGCTCTCGTCGTCAATTGAATCATGAATTCTCGTTCCAACAAATTGCTTAGAATAAGAAGAAAGAGGGGAGGGACTTTTTCGACATTTTCAAGCCATAAGAGAGGGCTCTCATCCAATCCTACATGCACAACTACCCTTCAAACCTGTATATTGAACCCCTCGGATAGACATACTCTAGGAATGAACTTCCTCCCAATGAAAGAAGTTACTAGGCGGGTAGGAAACATAGTAGAAGAGAAGAGCGTATGAAGAAGAGTACGAGAGATTGGTGCAATAAGAACGATGAATATCCGCTTGGTGCGATCATCGGTTCCTATTGGATCATAGCCATTGGCTTTGTCTTCCTTGATGCGATCAAACAATGTCATCAGTCACAAACAAGATAGGTTTTAAAGCATAGATTTTGGGCTATCTATCTCTTTCATATGTAGTAGGAAACACCATACAAAGGTCAAAGAATGGTGGTTTCTTATGTTTACTCCTAACATTGAGAGTTCTATGCTTCTCCTTACAGGCCAAACTCTTTTCTAGTTGCGCTCTGCGGTCAATCACTCCTTGAAGTGCTATCTACGAAGACCAAAAGCTGAGATATCTATCTATGAAAGAAAGGAAGAAAACTTATTCAAAACATCTTGCCACATCAGTTTGATCCCATACCGAAGTATATTTCCTGGAACGGGTGGTAATAATCTATGATCTTGATTAGCCTGCCTTAGTTCTATTCATTTTGTTGTGTAAGGAAAAGCCTACTGTAATTTCATCTAAGAAGGAAAGAAAAGGGTGAGGATATCGAGGGACGAAGTGACTCGACCAGAGGGAGAGGGGGAAAAGAGCAGTAAGATAGTCCAATCTCTGAAATAGAGCTTAGTCTCTCCATAGTAGTATACTAGTAGAAGGCATAGGTTATGACTTAATCCAATAGAGTCAGAACACCTTTCTATCTAAAAGAAATGGTGCTCGATGAAACGATCCAGATTCCA
>JAHCLQ010000251.1:40000-43451 GCA_023678885.1 Pogostemon cablin
TTCGGTTCCTCTTGTTAAAACTCAAAGGTTCTGAAATAAATTCGAAGGCGAAAGATTCCTTCAAATAGCTCATCACGAGAAATAGTCCTTTGGTTCTAGATTCACACGCCTGGCACAAGAGAAAGAGAAGGAAGGGCAAGAGACAAGAGAATAGACACTGGCATCTTGACTACTTGAAATACGGACTCTCTCTATCTAAGAGTAAGAGAAAGTGGAGGCAACAAAGATTTGCTGCTTTCTTATTCTTAGTTAGAAAAAGGAGTTACTACGCTAGTGGAGCGAGGTGAGGTGCTTTGAAACCAGTTTACACGATTCCTATATTGAGCTCTCTTTGCCTTCATTCTTATGAGTGGATAAATCTATAGTTGAGAAAATCTGCCAGCTAGAAGAGGAATAGGATATAGGTGAGCAAGGAGCTTTCTTTCCTCTCACTAAGAACCCCTAGAGCAATAGACGGAATTCGGAATTAGTGGGGTAGCTGCTAGGATAGATGCCTAGAATCCGGATGCCGAGAATACGCGGTTAAGGTAGAAGATCTCAAATCAAATCATTAGCTTCGGTGAACAAGATAAGATCAAATTGCTCCTCTTTCAGGATTCCGTGACAGATGGGATTCTTTGGGCTAGGATCTAAAGAGATGGCTATGAGAGGGTTGCACGCCTGTAGTAGCTTGACAGTAGGAAGAGTCTAAAGGCCTAACCGCAGCTATTGAATCCACTATTCTTGTTCAAGCTGTTCTTGCTTGAGTTGAATCAGCCGAGAGTTCATCAAGAGAGGAGGATCAAGGTGGTTCAGTGACCGATGGGAAGAATCATTCAATCTCGGGACAAAGGGCAGAAGGGAAGGTAGCTCGTGGATTCTCGAAAGGTAGTTTAGAAGTACGGTTCGCTTGAAGGCAGAATGGAAGCCAGAACGACTAGAACCTC
Organism: Pogostemon cablin; assembly: GCA_023678885.1. NCBI lineage: Eukaryota > Viridiplantae > Streptophyta > Magnoliopsida > Lamiales > Lamiaceae > Pogostemon > Pogostemon cablin. Next base: position 40,927 of record JAHCLQ010000251.1, read on the forward strand.
CACTGAAACCCTAGGAAAGGCAGAAGCAATGAAAGAGGCTGGAACTAGAACTAGATAGCTGGGCACTGGGACTTTATCCGCAAGAAAAGTGGAACCCTCCCTCGGCGGAATCGACAGCAAAGAGAACTACATCTCTATCGAAGGGGTATATATTACATGTATATATATACGCAGGTAATACGAAAATACAGGCAACATGAAGAAGAAGACCGACTGGGATCTTATCCGCTGTTGGTGGGTGTCCGACACCCCGCAGGGAGAGGGGCACACGGACGGCAACCTGGTCCATGAAATCTAGCCTTCGCCATTACAAGCCGGGATGGGACAATCTGTGACGAAATTATATGGCTATGCCAGCTTTGATCCTGCCTTCTTAGTCATCCGTAGAGCTCAAGGGAATTTTATTAAGCTATTCCCACACACCTTAGATGAAATTCCTTCGTTGGTCTTCCACCCGCGTTAGGAGTATGCCATAAGTCGGAGTCATCTTTGAGAGATAGATTTTCCTGTTTTGACCTTTCAAGCCAATGAGGAGAATACGGTCGATGAATCTGGTCTGTAACAAGATCAGCTCTTGGTGCCCTTGGAAGTTAAGCAGCTATGGCATACCGAAATAAGCGCTAAGAGAACTATCCGTCACTCTAGCTATCTGGGGATCGCCTCTCGGTCTCATTAAGCTTTCGGTTCGGCTCTGATCTGCGATAGGCTTCCTTCTTGTTAATAGCATTGCCCAAAGCTCCTCCATTGCGAGCTCACTTGGCATAGTAGCGGGCCATTCGAAGCAATACGTTGCAGCTATAGTCCAACTAGCTGGGAGTAGAGTAGTGAAGGAACCCGAGAGGAAGAATCCTATCTTTTGAAGGCTTGAGGGAACGAAACCAGAGTGGATCTGCCGCAAAGCGGAGCCTCCGGAGGTAGAAAAGTATACATACCATTTGCATACTTTTTTTGAAAAACCCCGGTCATGAGACAGAGGAGAAGCATTCATTTACCTTTCAAAGAGCGTTTATCCTGCAGCATCTTAAGTATGCTAAAAAGAAGCATGAAAGGGCTATGCGCAATCAAGACATTCAATGGCAAGCGCCATCAACAGACATGGAAAAAGAGCTTTTTTACAAGAAAGCTGGACTTGGTGGGCTCCCTTGGGTACGAGGGTAAGCCATAAAAAAAGGGCTAAGCGGCAAGGCCTAAGACTTTTATTCTAAAAATATCCTGTCCTGTCTTCCCCAACGCCCCACCACTAAGCCACAGATTCGTAGATCGGAGGTTTGGCAAGGTGCTTAACCGATCCCTGCGCCACTGCTTCAACAATAGCTTCTTAGCGACCTACCACCAAGACCGGAGTCGTAAACAGAGAAACTTCACTTTACTTGGATTCTCGTCGAAGAAGCAAGCCAGTTCCACGGCCGCCGATTCTTTGTTACTTTTTATCTATCTCCCTTCCCGGTTATATAGTTGCTTTCATCTCGATTGGGTTCGGGAGACATGGTTTAGCAGTTAATTACATCTCGAAGAAGATCTCCTAAGCTAAGGACGCCGGCCAGAAAACTATTTAGATATTTTGAAGGAGACACACGAGAGGCGGCCAAAGATTCAGACTACGGTCGAAGCCAATTACAAAGGTTCGGAGGAGGATGAGACCCTTTAAAGGAGGTGATTGAGGCAGTACGGTAATAACCTTTACAGCTACCTGTCCTTATCAAGCGTCAGCTCAAAAACAGGGGTCCCCTTAATGTATGGGACGAGACCAGGTCGTCGGATTAGTAGCTTGAGGGTCGAGTGTTTCGACCATAAAAAAGTTTTGGCATTGGCTCAGGATGCCCCCGACTTAGGATGTATGCTTCGATACACACCCCTGCTCTGTACTGTAGGAATTGACATATGATTTCGAATCATCGTTGATGATGATTTATTTTCACTGCCGGCTGGGCAACCTTTCGATCTAGGCCTGACTGAACATTTATGAGAAAAGCTCTAAAAAAAGTACCAGATCGTTTCGAAGGGCGCTTGCTTTGGTTAGTTTCCTTCAGCAGCCCGCGAACTTCTGTCAGAGGTATTAGTCTCCTTACGTGGCGGCAGGGTCGTCACGAGCAATAAGCGTCGACAACATCCTTCTCCTACACACTGGGCAGTCCATTGCTAAGGACTCGGTGCTCAACCGTGCCCATATGCTAGTTGAAACCAATCTTACCTTATTTAGGATAAACCCCGAAGACACTGCTCAGTCTATGTCCTACAACGTTAGGTAGTATCTTGCGCTTAAATGGACTGGCCCTTCTTTTAGGGAAACTATATGCTTGTCTTCCCTTAGATGTGAGGGCGGCAATGTTGAGAGGGCGAAAGCACACAAAACATAAGGGGGGCACGTCAGCCAAAAGAAGGGTATGGAGTCGGAAATCGAACCCCTTGTTGTTGACCTGTGACAGCCTCAATGCTCTTATGGCAGGCAGTAAGCAAGAACACGATCTCTCGGAAAATAAAAAAGAAGACTAAAGCCTATCCAAGATGCCCCACCAATCAAATAA
>JAHCLQ010000252.1:0-2500 GCA_023678885.1 Pogostemon cablin
AGCCAAAGGCAGATCTCGAAATCACTCGGCGATCGCCAAGCCATTGCCGTAAAGGTTCCGGTAGCGCGTAGCAGGTGGAACTCATGCAACTAATCTTTTATTTATTGGAAGAGCAGCAGGGAAAAAGCGAATCTTTCATTGAAGGGTCAAAAATAAAAGCTGTGAACCCTATCAAACAACTGACCACTTTCGAACAGAGTCTACTGCCACAAGTGCAATTCAAATGGAAGTTTATTAGTGAAGAGGGTTGGTAACTTTGCTGCTATAGCCGACGCAACTTTCTAGATCTGCAGTTCATTCTGTGAATGGAACTCATCGAGCTACCTTTATTTACGCTGTTTTGGTGGATGAATTCCAAGTCCTCCCCTCTAGGTGCTCTAGAAAGACTAAAATCATACCCGAGACCTTTAAGGGGATCCGAACTAGCTCGAGAATTCAGTATTCAATCGCTAAATACTTATAAGTCTGATGTCGACCTCTCAAAATAGCCTTTATTCTAGTCCTTTCTTTCGACTGCTCACACTCGGGTAAGTGGCACGTGGTCTGGCTTGGGACTACCGATAATCCACATTTGCCCCATGGGGAGTTGAACAAAGTGAAATCGAGAGAGAGGTTTTTTTCCTTGAGAGTCAGGACTGCACCCAGCTACCTAACCTTGAGCTTGACTCCGCTAACCGGTAGTCGAGAAGGTAGAATACCCTCCTAGCAAGGAAGAGAGAATAGAGAAGAGGAATCCCCTATGGAGAAAAAAACGGATGCTATTTCAGCTGTTGGTGCCATTGATTCAGTTTACTTTGGGAAGTGGTCACCATATCCATTTGACTATCTATCTAGGTTGAACCCCTTTCTCGTGATGAAAGAAGCTGGGCCGATGCTTATCAAACGCATTTCTGACCTATTTTCTCAAGTCCGAGTATAGAATAAGGTCCAGTCCTTACTTAATTCGAGCCCTATCAAGCAAGGTAAGGAGGCGAGACAGAAGAGTAGATCTATTATGGGTAGGCATTTCTTCGCTTCTATCCTCCAGGTAAAGAGTCTATCTCACTCCGATTAGAAAAGGGATTTATTTCCGCTTTTTTCATCTACGTAACCTACGTATAAGAAAGACTTGATAATACTCTAATAAGATTCATTATTATGAATGATAGGTAGTACTTTTTCGAGTACTCTTTCCCTCTTTATATAAGCAATCGATAGGCACCTATTTCATGGAACAGACATTAAACAATAAGACGAAGATCTTCCAAACAACAGATTCTTGGCGTAAAGCCGGAAAAAGGGAAGCTTCTGGTAGAGCAAGTTCTTCCGGAGATGTCCTTTCCTCTTCACTTCGTTCTCTTTCTTGTGCCGGATCGGACTCCCCGACCTCCTAGTTTCCCAAGAAGTAGCCATAGCCTTTCGGGGTAAGTTGGAATAAGAACTCCTTTCTAAGGACTAATGGTACCACTCTCTGTCTTCTGTCTGCAGTGATTGCTGTCGATTCCAAGTGCTCAACCCCAGCGCAGGCCGGCATGAGAAGTTCTGTCTGGCATGCTCGATATCGTTTAGAAACCGGCTATTTCCCAAGGCAAATCAGGCTCCGGCTAAGCCAAGCTAGAGTTCAAAGAGGTTTAAACCGGCGCAGAATCTTAAGACAATGCTTCGCACATGTCAGTTGTAGAGAAGAGAAGGTCTCATAGCCGGTCTTCGATATCAAGTAACTAGACTCCGTGGAAGTAGCAATGCTCGATTTAAGGCCTCTTTACGAGTATCAATAGGTCGGTCCTTTAAGCAGATTCTTCGTCAATAGGAGAAGCACCAGCAGCAGTATGTATTATTGGGTCGAATAGTTGGTTCCTTTGCCGAACCATGCCCTCTTGATGAAGGGTAGAAATACCCCCAGGAAGTTCAGAAGGCGTCTAATGCGTGTTCTCTGAAACCGATCTATTTAGAGCGGGGCTGGGCAGGATTGAATTCTCCGCAAGTTCGGAAGAAAAAGAAGGCAAGTTAAAAGCTAGGATAAGTCAATTCCGCAAGAAAGTAAAAAAGAAAAAGAAGAACCGGAAGTCGGAACATGACCTTTGGTAGAGGTCTTACGCGGAAGTGATAGTATAGCACAATCTCAGATTAGGGGTAGCCCTTGTCGGAGCACAAAAGACTCTATTTTTGAATATATAGTAGAAGTCGCTGCCCTAGCTCCTTGCTCTTGCTGCTACAAGTCAAAGCCATTCTGGGAAAGCTTTACTTTCTTCTTTCTTTATATACTATAAAAGACTATACTATATAAGACTTGGACGAGAAAAGTCAGATTGAGAACTATGAATAGTAGGAATAGTCTAAAGCAGTGGTAAACTAGAAGAAGAGTCAAAGACTTGATCCTAGCCGCTGACTGATGGAGACAATGTGGGACCTCGTGCTCAGCCGGTTGCTACCCTAAAGGTTTCTATCCCTCAAAAGCTACACCTAACTTCAATCCGATATCTAGTCCACTTCTAGATTACCAACTGCCGCGCCGCCGCAA